>JAYMTP010001632.1:0-23024 GCA_036897365.1 Geranium brycei
TCATACTGGTCGCTTCTGAATGAAGCATATATGACCAGGGACTCATTAAACGTGATTCTTTCCGATCTACAGTTCTATTATTATTATTGCTGATACACATAATGATGTAGATCAAGTCACATTTAATATATTATTACAACACACTAGTAATATAATGCCGTTTTATTTATTCTGAAAGATGATAAAACATTACAATATATATGACTTATTACATTAGGCTAGGGCATAGCTCTAACAATAGAGTCCCTAGATGACACAAGAGAGGATTTAGAATGACGTATCACAGGAGGACACATGGCAGATTCAGAAAGAAGCAACCTGCAGCTGGAGTTTAGGAGCACACATCCATGCAGTTAACCATTTCCTCATATTAAGCTTTGCATTATCTTATTAGTTTGACACTATCTAATCCATCCACCCATGTAGGGACTACTATCCCACTACTTCTATTATTAGTTTGGCATCTGATGTATTTAAGCCTCTCTAGTTATCAATAAAGGATATCGAATACATCAGCAAATTATCTTCAGAGATTGTGAGTTCTCTCTTTAACTTGTGCTATAGTTCTTCTTAAGTCCATCATTGGGCGAAGGAGGGACCACTCATCTCGATCTTACAAAGGGATTGAGCGGTATTTCTCGCTTCAACCACCGATAACCCGATCTCAAACCCGGGACCGTATCACCAACTTTAGGTCAAATTGTCCGTCTTTATTAGGGCTGGGCACGGTTCTGGAACCGGACCGAACCGAACCAACCGGTTCTCTATTTTAGAGACTCAAATCGGGACCCAATAAATGGGTATCATTCTGGTTCTGGGCGCGGTTCTACGGTTCGGTTCGCACTTCTACCCAATTAGACCCAATTGAATGATTAATTGTGAGATTGTGGGTCCGGTTCTCTGGTCTAGTTTTATAATTTTGCCTAATTAGACCTAATTATCGTGATATTCATACATTGTTCAATTTATGGTGAAAATTATACACAATTAAACTCTTTTGTAGGCAAAAAAATTAAAATGAAAATACAAAAAAATACTAATTAAAACCCCAGAACTGGTTCGGTTCTAAACCGGTTAATTAGCAGTTCTGCACTCTCAGAACCAAAACCGAATTGAATTTATTCGGTTCTCAATAGTCAGACCAAAATCCGATCTAATACCTACAGTTCTCGATTTTTTGGTTTGAATCTTAGTTCGGTTTCGATTTTGGGTAAAAAGTGTCCACCCCTAATCTTTATCATTAATCAAGAGGCAAGAAAGCCCTTGTTCCCGCTAAATCTAAATTTTGTTCATGGATATAAGTAGAAGCAAGACAATGCAGTCGTCCCCCACCCAGGAACAGGCTGCTTCTTCTTCTTCTCGAAACCTTACCTCTCCAATCACCAAAGTCTGGATCGTGAAGGAGAAATCAGTTGTGGAGGAGAGTAAAATTGAGTTGCTGAAGAAGACGCCCCGGGAATTTAACCCTAATACAGTTTCCTGGTGGAACAACGGCGAGGCAGTTCCCTTTGTGTTTCTGTGCCTCGCATTTGATATCATCTCCAAGAATCAAGGGCGGACCGTCAAGACCGAAATCTTGTCCAATGCTCTGAGGACTGTGATGCACACTAGGCCTGATCACTTGCTCCCAACTCTTTACCTCTGTGCAAATCGACTTTCTCCTGCCCACGAGGGCTTGGAGCTCGGAATTGGGGATGACAACATCATTACAGCTCTTTCCCAGGCTTTTAGCTGGGATAAAAAAAAGATTGAAATTGAACACAAGGTATTGCTAACTCGGTGTTTAATTGCCAACCAACTATTTTGGTTATGAGATTAGATTGATATAAGTTTATCACCATACCTTTTTCTTTAACATTTTGGCAGGACAAGGGAGATTTGGGTGTTGTTGCAATATCAAACAGGTCATCTCAATCTATGATCTGCAGGCCCAAGCCATTAACAATTATCAAAGTCTTTAATACATTTAAGATAATTGCCAAGGTATTATGTCTTCAGTTTTTGATGCATTCTTACGCTCAAGTATACCTGAAATGCTTTATGTAGTCTGTAAGAGGGCTATTTTTTATCAGGCTATTATGCAGCAAGGTTGGACGTTAATGTGTTGGAGCAGTAATGAGAGCTTTGGAATATGACACAAATATGTTAGTTAAAGAATGTTGAACTCATTTGCCATTTCCCTAATATTTATTGGACAGGAAGCTGGAAAGGATAGTCGACAAAAGAAAATAGGCCATATCAAGTCACTCCTTGTAGCAGCCAGTGCCACTGACTGAACTTAAATACATTATTCATCTACTTCAGGTTCTAACTTGTAACCTAGATATTCATGGAATGTGATTTGCTTATTTCCTTCTTTTATGTACTTGTAATATGTCCTGCAGAAAAACCTGCATATTGGATCGGCCGAGGAGACTCTCTTGGCTGCATTAGGACAAGCTGCTGTATATACTGAGAAACATTCTAAACCACCTTCAAACATCCAATCTCCTTTAGAAGAGGTGAGTGTTCTCTGGACAGAAGGATGTGGCCGTAGAACTATGCACCCTTGCATGCACAGTGATATGATTTTAGGTGAATCTATAGCATCTCATTGTCTTTTCTTGGATGTATTGTTAGATTTTGATGTTTTTGATTGGGTAGTTGAGCTTATTTTTGATAAATTGAGGTCTGGAGCATTGTGAGTCATTTATTAAAATTAAGAAATAAGAGCCACAACCTTGTTTTCTGAAACCAAATGAATTAAATTTTCAATTGAAAGAACACATCCTATATAAATTTCCTTTTAATTTTTTTGTATTGAGTAAAAAACACTTTGTCATTTCCTGATGTTTTGTTGCGTATTTGATGTTATCCTTTTGGTAAGACTGTTCCTGTTATGTTTGTGTTAGGCGGTGAAGATTGTTAAACAAGTATACTCAGTGCTTCCTGTGTATGATAAAATAATACCTGCTCTTCTTAGCAATGGTATATGGAATCTTGCAAAGATGTGCAGCCTTACACCAGGTGTCCCAGTTGAGCCTATGTGTGCAAATCGTACTACAAGTGTGTCTGAGATCATAAATAAGTTCCAAGGCATGATATATACCTGTGAATACAAGTATGATGGAAAACGTGCTCAGGTGATATAGTAATATTTTGTTTGGTTCTAGTGTCCTTTGGTAATACATATTATGTGACATAATATCTCTTATTTGACGCAGATACATTATATGGAGGATGGTACAGTTGAGATATACAGTAGAAATGCTGAAAGAAACACGACAAAGTTCCCTGATGTTGTCATTGCAGTTTCCAGGTAAATTTACGATACTCTCAGTGACTCAGTGAGTTGTTGGCTCTTTTGATGTATATCACCATTTGGAGTTTGTTCTGAAATTTCTCAGATAAGTCTTGTTCATAAGATTTTTCAAACTTCTAGGTGTTATAACTCACATCTACTTTATTCTAACATCATGTCTGCTTGAGAGATACTATTAAAGTTAACTTTATTTATAGAGCTTTATATCCGGAATAGTCTGTTGAGTGTCATGCAAATTGGTGAACGCACAATTTTCAGTTGATGCTTCATATGATGTAAAGATTCAAACCCTATACACTGCAGAAATTGCAATTCATGTATTGCCATCTGTTCACATCAGTCACGTAGTACACATTCTATGAAGGTGTTTGCTGGTATGGTTGCTCCCACTATAATGCCTACATCTAGGTTTTATGCTCCGCTCCTATTACTGTACAATAAAATTCCCCTACCATTCCCCATAGTGTACAACTGAATGTGTATGTCTTTATGATCTTTCTTCGAGCAACAACTCTAGGATTGTGTATGTCTTTACCTGATCTTTTCATGTTAAGGAATTTGAAAATACACTAATTCGATATTTCTATAGAAATATGTTGTTATCCTAGAGATGCATTAAGCTGCTTCTCTCCATTCAAATACTTAAGTTAATCAATTAATCGATAGATGTGAATTTGATGTGAGTTGAAATTGTTGATCTATGAAAATGATTTGCTTTTTGTATTTGTTACTTGCTGATACTTAGTGCCTGTGCAGAGTAAAAAAGCCCTCTGTGAGATCATTCATTCTTGATTGTGGAATTGTTGCTTATGATCATGCAAAAGATAAAATTCTTCCCCTCCAGGTAACCTATTTCCGCATCATGTTGTTGTGTATGATTAGTTAAGAAAAGATAGCATAGCAATGCTATCTGATATCATAGAAATCCTATGATTAGCACCATATAGCAATAAATAAATATAGTATCTATTTTTGTTTATGCTGTTTCATGTCCAATGCAAGATTTACTTATGGACGTTTTTGGTGACAGATCCTCAGCACCCGAGCTCGCAAGGATGTGGCTGTAAGGGACATCAAGGTTGAAGTTTGCATATTTGCTTTTGACATACTGCATGTTAATGACGAACCACTTATTCAGGAACAACTTGAATTTCGTAGAAAGGTACTGCTATTTCTAACTTGTCTTGATTATCTCAAGTTTTTCTTTCATTTTTCATCCCCAGAATACAAATGATTGTCGCATATCAGGGATTTAAAAGTGGTTGCTAACACAACTCATTACACATGATTTTTCGTTTGATAGACTGATGTTGATTTAGGGCTACCTTCTAGAGTCTTTTGGTGCAAACAGTTTATGGTTGTTAAACTTACTCCAACCCAAAGCTTAGGTTTTTAGGTGGAGGGCCCAACTAGTGTATCAAGTGGTCACTAAATTCACATTCTTTCAGTATGGGACAGTTCAAAATGAGACCCGTTAAACTTACTCCAACTTGAAAGCTTAAGCTATCAGGTGAGGTGGAGGGTTCAATTAGTATATCAAATGGTTACTAAATCCACATTCTTTCAATGTGGGACACTTCAATAATGTTAAGGTTCAGAGACTGGGAAACAGGCTTAATTGAGACAGGATTGTTATCTTAAGCAGGAGCAATGGCCTATGAAAATCATGTACTTACTGTGGCAACAATTTTTGTACATGTATGTGTGTGTATTAGGGTTGTTAGCTATTTTGGTTTTGTTTACTAACGGTTAGTTTGTTGCTTTATGACCGAGTAACATAAGACACACGAATTAAAAGTAAATGTTCTAAGTGGACCTGTTTTCCTGTGCAGCGTCTTTATGACTCCTTTAGTGAAGAACATGGAGTGTTCGAGTTTGCAACAGCAATAACAATAACCTCAAATGATGTTCAGAAAATACAAAAGTTTCTCGTTGCTTCTGTTGATTCAAGGTACATAATCTTTTGTTGATGTTATTTAATGGAAAATTGTGGAGAATCAAAATGTTGGACAATACTCTTAGTGTTTTGTTGAAACTTTACTTGTGGGGCCTAAACCTAGGATTCAAACATCTTTGGGGTTAAAGCTCCATTCTGCAACTTGGAACTCTATGCCCTTTTGTTTGCTGATTTGGGCATCGACATTCATTTGGATATCTTGGTGGAAGTTATTAATCTTTAATTTGTGCAACATTTTTCATGTTTATGCCATTAATGCATCTGAAAACTGCAGCTGTGAGGGTTTGATGATCAAGACATTAAGTAAAGATGCTACATACGAGCCATCAAAGCGATCGAACAATTGGTTAAAGTTGAAGAAAGATTACATGGAAAGGCAAGCTATAGGAACCATTTATTTTACACAAACTCTTGTTACTTTTTCCTAAACTTGTGCTCGCCTTTGCCTGCCTGCAGTATCGGTGATTCACTAGATCTAGTACCCATTGCTGCTTACTATGGTCGCGGGAAACGTGCAGGTACGTTGTACCATTTGCTTCTGAACAAGTGAATATGGTCTGCTATAATTAGTAAAAACCTACCTTTTGATTCAAACATTATTTTTGTATACAATGAATTGATGCTATGCTATGCTATGCTATGCTATGGCGTTTCTTGTTAGGTGTATATGGTTCATTCCTCCTTGCTTGTTATAATAGCAACAATCTCGAATACCAAAGTATTTGTAAAATTGGTAAGAGTCATTCTACTCTTTTCAAATAAAACGGACCATTCTTCATAATACTAATATTTCTATAATGCTTGGTTGCTTGATAAGGTACTGGATTTTCTGATTCAGACCTTGAGGAACGGTTTACCAGTCTCCGTAAAAAACTGATTCCCAAACCAAAGGTCAGTCTCAGTAGTATACATTTATATGTAGGTAGATTAAGATTATATTCCTTGCTGATGATTCTTGTTTGTTTATTTGCAGCCATGCTATCAGTATGCTGCAGATAAGCTACACCCAGATGTATGGTTTGAACCCAAAGAGGTAAGTATGTATTATCATACTCACTCACAGATAGAGTTAGTCTGAAAAGAAGTGTCTCTTCTTAACCATCTATGGTATACAGGTTTGGGAGGTGAAAGCCTCGGATTTGACAATTAGCCGTATTCATCGAGCAGCCATTGGTGAAGTGCATCCGGATAAGGTCTATACTATATTATATCACATTCTTTTGCATGCTCACTCTAATTATGAATCTCTCTAGTTTTCACTTCATTTGTTTGTTTTGCAAAAAAGGGTATTTCCCTCCGAGCTCCACCACTAGAACGTGTCCGCGAAGATAAAAATCCAGAGCAAGCCACGTCGACAGAGCAGGTGAATCCGAATCCTATATATATATTGTCAGTTTGAACTGTCTGTATTATGTATTATATATATTCACGTCCTTTGTTCCAACTATTTCTATATATGTATATATATATATATGTATATGATCAGGTTGCGGAGATGTTTATAGCTCAAAAACATAACCATCCAGACATTCAGGACGAGGACGAGGATGAGGATAGCCTTGAATAAGGACCAGTACATGCATAAGTATCTTAGGACCAGTATAACAATCTATAACTATCTTAGCTTAAATTAATTTAGAACTATACATGATTTCTCTTTAACTTTACCTTTGAAACTATTCATTGTTAGGCTGTAATCTGTATACTTGGGATGCAAGTTTTTTTATGTATATTTAATCTTTAGTTTATTTTGTATTTTTGATTATAAATAACCAAATTTCATTCAATATAATTTTTTATTCAAAATATTAATATGAATTGTATGGATTACAGGAGGGGAAGTTGCACTTTACACCACCATCAATCGTACGATTTGTAATTTACCACTAATAACCAAAATATGTGTTAGTTTAACACCATCAACCATAATTAATATGAAAAGTCCAAATTATAATTATAATAGTATAATTGGAAAATAATAATAGGGATAATGACACATAACTATAGCAAAATGACACTTTCATACCCTAACTATTTTTCTCTCTTTTTTAGTACCTTGACAATTTTTCTGTGACAGCCTATGTTAAAATGACTAAAATACCCCTAGTTTAATAAATCAGAATAAAAATGGTCCAATTTGATTTATCAAACTAGATTTGAAATGGTTCAAATTTAATTTTAGATTTGGGGGCATAATTGTAATTGCATCTTAAATATAAACCAAACTGAACCATAGATAAATAAAATTGAACCAATTCAATTTATGGTTTCTTAAACCAAGGGTAGTTTAGGTATTTTAGTCATTTTAGAGGTAGATTGTCACAAAAAAATTGTCAGAGTACTAAAAAACAGAGAAAAGTAGTTAAGGTATGAAAGTGTCATTTCGCTATAGTTAGGTATAACAAAGTGTCATTATCCTATAATAATATTTTTATTGAGTTGCAAATGTCGATATTTCATTAAAAGTATGAGAAAAAAGCATGATTAATAAAGTTGGAGGGTTCTATATTTATATTTTTAATATATCAAATATTAATATCTATGTTATAAAAATATTTACTTCAATATCTATATTATTTAATTTGATCTAAATAAAATAAAGATAGTTAATTTATTTTAGGAAAACAGTAGTTAGGAGTGAAAATGAATTGGATTGAGCTTAATTTTAATAAGACTTGGCTCGAAAAAATAGTGTTAGGTTCGAGCTCGAATGAACTCATACAGCTAAACTCGAGTTCAGCTGAAAAATATATAATTAAGCTAGATTTCGACTCAATGTGTTTAGTTTTTATTTTTATATTTACTAAAATTTTAAAAAATTATTTTTATTGTATATCTAATCATTTAAATACTAAATGAGCTAACTTGGGAGATTCCCGAACCTTGATAGGTTGGGTTCGAGTTCGGCTCGTTTATTAAACGGCCCAACTTTGAATTCAAACTTAACTCGAGTTCGATTATAACGAGCAAGAGCTAAACATTTTTAGAAATGAGAGTTCGAGGGGTTCGTTAAAAACTCATATCATTTACCTCTAACAATAGTTCATGTATAATAATTTATTAAAACAAAAAATAAATATTAATCTTGCTTCTATTAATATTTTCAAAAGTATTGGTAACATCGGCATCTCATAATTATTATGATTATTATTAAAGTGTAATTTGGACATTTCGTATTAATTTAGGGGTTAATTACACTTTGTCCATATTTAAGTGGTCAGTTTTACACTTTACTACAGTTAAAGAAAAAAGTTTACATTAAAGTCAACTAATTGAGTTTTTTTACACTTTGCTCTAATGATGTTAGATTTTGGATGGAAAATTTTTATTTTGTGTGAAAAGTCGAAATTGCCCTCAATTATTCATCAAAATTTCAAATTATTCATGATTCATCACCCACGTTGGACGAAGTTTTTTTTAAAGAGTAATAAAAAAATTTCATCCAAAATCTAACCCCGTTAGAGAAAAATATAAAAGATACGCAATTATATGACCTTAATGTTGTTGAGATAAATACATTGAATTCTAAATAAGTATAGGAGTTATTTTTCAGTTATTATTATAACATTATATCTATTCATGTAATCTTTATATTCTGATTTTGTAATTCATCTGCATGACTATATATGAGTCATGTGTATTCTAATATATTCAAGAAAGTTTAATATATTACAAAATACAAACAAATGTAAACTTTTTTCGTTAAGTGTAGTAAAGTGTTAAACGAGCCACTTGAATATGGGTAAACTGTAATTAACCCTTAATTTAAAAATAAAGCAGTGATTGATGGTGATAAATTGGCATAAATTTTAGTTCACAGTGATCAATTACAAATCAAATATGATTATGACAAATATAATTTTCCCTAGATTTTATTTACAAAAGGAAATGTATGTATTGAACAATATGTGTACTAAAAATAAATCAAGTAGATAATAAAATTTACACATTAATACTTAAATAATGCATGTATTTTAATTTTTTTTATAGAAAATATATTAGAAATCACTTGGGTAGTCAAAGTTATTCAATAAAAATGTAGTTTTTTTAAAAAATAGTTAAGAGAAAATGCACTTTATTACACTTAACTATAGTCTTTTAACACTTTGCTACTTTAACTATGCATTTTTCTCTTTCTTAGTACCCTAATTATGAGTTGGGGAAAAGTGTTAGCCTTAAGTTAGAAGTAATGTTCAACAATTGGTCACGTGAGTACACGTGATTATTTTATTAAAAGTAATACCTAAAATCTTTGGGTATTATAAGATGAGGAGTTAGGATTGGTAGACATCAGTGATACGCCGCTTGTCTAGTCCAGCCTTTCGGCAACGACTCGATCTCCTCCAGAATTGATCCATTGTCTCCTCCCTCTTTGAGCAACTCCCCATTGCTCTTGAGCCTGGCGAGGCCGAAGTCGTCAATTTTCGAACAGAAGCCAAAATCGAGCCGGTTGCCGAATCTCTAACCCCAATTGACGAGGTCAGGGCACTTCGGTCTAGTAAAGCATCATGAAGGCCATGGTTGTCCATGAGGTCACAGACAAGGAGGAGTTTGTTGCTGCGACGGTTGAAGGATAAGTCGAGCAGGGTGAGTATTTGAGGACAGTCGAGAGACTATGTTAAGGTTTACTCATTGTAGAACTCACGCTCGTCTTAGATTGAGCCAAGCGAGTTCATGAGCTTCATGGCGAAGGAGAGGTCGGACATGGGGGTGACCTTGTGGACCGATCTGAACTTACAGTTGCCTAACCGTGTTAAATCAGACTGATCTGAACCCAACATTCAATGTTGCTCATTTTCACTGGTCTTTGATGACTTTAAGTAGAACTTGAATATGTTGTATTCGTTCCTTTTTTTTTCATCTCGAGTGGATTTCAACTCCTATTTCCCAGGTTATTTAAGGTGAAGATTGGTAAAACTTTAGGTCGGGTGTGTCAATTTGGCTTACTATTCTAGTTCTGTTTTTCAGGCTTTGTTATTGGTGAAGTGTACAAACTTCTTTTGGAATTGATATTAGGAATGGTGACGGGTCGTGTTTAAGCAAACTCGCACTCGTTGTAGGGGTGTGCACTTTTTACTCAAAAACGAATCCAAACCGAAGAACCGAGAACCGTGAGTATTGGATCGAATTTGGGTCTGAAAATTGAGAACCGAATTAATTCGGTTTGGGTCCTGTTCTGAAAGTGCAGAAACGCCAATTAGCCGGTTCAGAACCGAACCGTTTTAGGAGATTTAAATTGGTATTTTTGTATTTTGATTTTAAGTTAGAGAGTTTAATTGTGTATAATTTTCACCTTACATTGAAAAATGTATGAATATCACAATAATTGGGTCTAAATGGGAAAAACTATAAAACTGGACTAGAGAACCATACTCTCGATCTCACAATTATAATCGGGTCTAATTGGGTGAAACCGGGAACCAAATTGGTTTGGTTCTCTAAAATAGGGAACCGATTGGTTCGGTTTCAGAATCGTGCCCAGCCCTAACCCGTTGGCTTCAAATGGGTACCTGACCCGCAAAAATTTGTCAGGTATGGGTTTTCTCCGAAACCCGACCCATAAATTCAAACATGAATTTAATCAACAATTCTTTTACAATACAAGCAATTTTTTTCGATATACATAGATGTTATATTATATTAATTTAGGTTTTTTGCGTGAGCTGATAATTAGAATTTAAGGTTTTTCTTTTTGTTAAAAAATTAAAAATTATATAATGTAATATGAATATATTAATAAATAAATTTATTATAATTTTAATTTCGTATGGGTGTGGGTTGAAATTGAATCGGGTCCAAATCGGCCCACACCCGCTCAGAAAACCGAACCTAACCTGAATTTATAAAAATACGGGTTTCACCCGTTTCGATCGAAAGGGGTTCATCGATACCTGTTGCGTTCAAAAATTTTTGCCTGTCCCTGACTAATATGTCTCGAATGGGGGAGACTAACTAAGAGAAGACAATGAAATCAAAAGGAGAGAGAGATAATGATAAATTTTAAAAAATTAAAAATGGAGTATTTTAATCTTGTAACATTAAAGTTAAACATAAATAAAAAAATATTTAATCATAGTTGAATGTAAAATGTGGAGGTATATAATGTTTTTTGTAAGATGATAAATTGTTGTTTGTTGGGTTGGGAATTGGGATATTTTACCATCCACCTCATCTTATTTTCTATCATCACATCACCATTCACCAGAGAGTAGGGTCTGGTCTGGTTTGAGCAGCTGAATTGTGAGCCCAGAAGGAAACAATTAATGGCGAATTTCATGGTCTCTCTTTCTCCTCCGTCGGCCACTCAAGCTGCTTTCTTGAATCCGTGTGGTGTCCGGTCAAGGCGGCGCGTGTCAACGCGTGCCGTTCCCTCTGCCAACAGCTTAGCCTTGACATTTCTGCTGCCTCTCTCCCTCGTCGCCGCCACCATCTTCGTTTCCGTCCGAGTCGCCGATAAGCTCGATGAGGACTACTACGATGATGTAATATTAAACTCTCTTGTGATCCTTTCCAAATTATCCTCTTTTATTTACATGACAGTGATTTCTTTGGATGTTTCTTTTTCCAGCTTGCTCTTAGCCAGACTCTAGAGGAAGCAGGTGTGGGTGATGAGGAAGAGATGGAGGAAGATGGCGTTCCCAAACCTTTGGAAGATGAACGAACACGGAACCGGCCCAAGAGGCAAGCTGAGAATTCCTCAGTTTTGTGATTTCTTATTTAGATACTCCCACTGTATCAATAAGTTTGTGCACAATATGAGTGAATTTGCCTAGTGAAAACAGTTTTTGAAATTTATATTTCTTGCAATACCTCTGAACTACTTCATGTATATCTTCATCTTGTATTGGTATTGCTTTCTTTATTACCTGTAACATTGATCAATTTGAGGAATGTCCAGTATTTCTATGCAATGTTACCAAAATTCTAACCAGCTTCACTTTTATTGGAGTTGAAACTCTGAAACATTATGCAGAAAATGCCATGTTTGATATTTCTAAATGCTTCAAGTACATAAAATATACACAATTTTCACAACTACTGTTACAATGGAGGAGAAGATCAAACATTCACTTCAGAGTCATCTCAGACACAGACCCCCCTCAAGTAGAAACCCAGTTTTCACCAATTTACCATATATTGCTCTTGTAAGTTGCATTCATGAAACACTTGTCTTGATTTTCCACGAGATCAATTTAGCTACTGAACTGAAGCTTCCATCAAGCTTTATTTTGATTCCAATTAAAGAGTATCAAACTGTTCTCAGCCCTGCATATAATAACAGACAACTTTTAACCAACAGAAGCTGAATCAATTTTGGAGTGCCTAATATTTTCTTACACAAACACAGAGGACCTGAGAAAAATTATGTAAAAAACTAACATGAATCAATCTGGTTGAAAGTGCCCAGTATTGAGAAAGTGGAAAAAGGTTAGATGCACACTTCAGCTAACCTGAGTCACCTGTTTAGGAGAAGGTGCTCTTCAGGACGTATCAGCAAGATCCATCCAAGGTAGTGATACTCTACTATGTCTCCAATTAAACATGTCGATTTCACCACTTATTGTGCAGCGCAGCTTTCCTGACTCACCCAGCATTAGGATACATCTTCTCATTCAGGTAATTACAGCCGCATCATACGATATGTGTAATCCATATAATGAGAGAAATTATAAAAAGGCAATTTAGTAACATACAACCCTTTGCATTTTCATTTCAGCCTAGATTTGAGACCAAAGAACTTTGATTCTGACTTTTCCAAGTTCGCCGTCTTCTTTTTCATCCGTTTACATAGTATTTCGTCATACAGAATCAATTTGGCATCTGATATGAGTTCGCGTTCCCTCAAATTCAAAAATACTTTCCTTGCCTTGTCCAGTGCCCCGTGCTTCCACATGCCAAATATTACAGCAGAATATATGACGTCATTAGGAGGACAACCTTGTTGTAACATCTCATCGAGCACACCAATCACCTTATCAGCATTACCAGATTTACATTCATGTAGAACAGTAAGTGTGTATTTGAACTCCATAGGACCATTTTCAACAGTGGCTAGGCATTCACGGACAAGCATCATAGCTGCATCAATCTCTCCAATTTTGGACAGCCCTTCAGCGAGAACACTGTAGGCAGCCACAGAAGGGACCCAAGACTTCTCCAATATCTTATTATAACAAGAACAAGCCTCTTGGATTTTATCATCTTCAATAAAACATGCGATTGCAGTACTGTAAGTACTAGCGTCAGGTTCAATGTCTGATCTTTTTAGATCATCAAAGAGTTCTAATGCCTTTTTCAACTCCCCGATTCTATGTACAGCTTCCATAAGAACATTGTAGACTGAAACACTACAGTAACCTTTTCCCTTTAACTGCTCAAAAGCTTCTAGAGCTACAGTGATTCTCTCATCATTCCTCACCATAGAGAAAAAGAACTTAGAAACATCATTAACAACAGAAAATTCCAGTCCCTGCATCTGCTCGAGCAACTTCAAAAAGTCATCCCATCTTCTCAACTCTGAATAAGCCACCAACAAGGGATTCACTGTCACAAAGCCTGGCTTGAGACCTTCCTCAACTGCAGCCTGGAGCAGTTTATAAGCCTCATCAACACGCTTTCCATTACACATACCATCAATGAGCGAATTGTAAATCCTCAAATCAGCACAACATCCTGAATCAACTAAATCTTTGAATAGATCACAAGCAACCTCAAGCTTCCCTTCTGCCACAAATGCATCTACCAACACGCAATAAACTGACCTGTCAATCAAACACCCCTTCTTCTTCATCTCCTTGAACAGCTCAAAAGCCTTATGAACTCTCTTCCCAAGGCACAACCCAGTAACCACATTGACATAAGCCATGACATCAGGCTCAACCCTATCCCTCTTCATTTCCTCCCACACCATCATACACCCATCTAAATCCCCTTTGGCAATCATCCCCCGGAAAATTGCAGAGTAGGCAAACACATCTGGCTTACATAAATTTGACCTCATTCGCCCCAAAAGTTGCAACATTTCCTCAATCCTCCCAGCTTTACACAAACCCTTAACCAAGATCATGAAAGTAACACTCCCTTCCACCAGTCCCTCGTCACGGAAATCCCTATAAACAGACATTGCCAAGTCCAAATGATCGGTTTTGACAAGAGCATCCATGATCCTGTTGTACAAAAACAATCCAGGTTTGACCCCAAATTTCTTCATTTTCTGATACACATAGAACACTCTGAGACCCCTGCTGGCATCAGAGTGCATTCTAATCAAAATCTGGAACTGCTTCTCGGTGGGCGGCGTTCCCTGAGAAGCCATGAGGTCAAGGACCTGATCGGCCTCACGGAAGCGCTGGTTACGGTTGAGGCAATAAGTGAAAGCATTGTATGCAGCGTAATTGTGCTTGTAACGCTTTTGCTTTCCTGCCCAGCGGAAGAGCTTGGCGGCGACTTTGGGGTCGCGCTCGACCTTGAGGATCTCGGCAACGAGGTTGGGGGTGACCCGGCGGAGCTTGTTGAGCTCGGCGACGACAGGGGCACCCCAGCGGCGGCGGTTGTTGACGATGGCGTCGACGATGAAGCGAGCAATGGGGGAGAGGCGGAGGGAGGAGGAGGTCGGGGATTGCAGATCCCTCTTCTGGGCAATGAAGGTGTTGAGGTTCTGGCGAGGTTTGGGGAAGAGGTGGGGGCGGTTGGCGCCGGAGGGATTTGGGTGGCGATGAGCGGAGAAGTGGGGTTTTGGGGGTTTCGGAGGTTGGAACTGAGGTCGCATTTTTCGGAGTTGTAGGTGCTGCTCTCAACTCTGGTGTTTACATCAAATTATTACAAGGGTTAATCTCACAAAATAAAGCTCTAAACTACATCCAAATGTTAACAAAGTGTGCTCATGTTTCTTTTAATTAGTCATATTCTAAATCTACTCTTTATTCTTTTTCAGTTTCCTTAATCATAATGAGTTTGAAATTCAGACTTCCTCAACAAATTCAAACCTCCCACTAATAGTGTGAGGCTCAAACCATTGCGATGTCCCCTCGAGAACAAATGTACTAATGTTAATTTTACTTTTCAATGGTTAACTTTTATTATGTCTCAGGAAGAGTTCAGCGAAGTTAAGTTCTATTAAATTTGAATTTTAATTAATAGTAAAAAAACTAAATTGATCCTCTTTAAATTTTAAACTTTTAAATTTATGTCACTCATCCCTCTTCTCTTCTACTATTTTTCCGTCCCATTTTCTCTACGAGTACCTCTCCGACGAGATATCACCAACAAGAAACCAAAAATATAAATAAAAAAACTCAACAAGAAGCACTTAAAATCAAAACAAAAGTTTCTCCAAACAACATTAAGCAAATAAAACTTATTTGGCCATATGTTTAATTCAAGCACTCCTCACACAATTATTTTGAACTTGATCCTCCATACATGCACACAATCTGAACACAATTTTTTTCATTTTTCTCAGATTCTCAACAACAATTTTCTCCATATATCCTCAGTTTCAGAAACCCGCTAGAATTGGAATCTCTTTAGTCAATTGAAGTTCACGTAACATAAGTAACACCATTTTTCCTCAAATCACATTACTTTCCCAAGAAAATAAAATTATCCAGAAAAGTGTTTCAGATGCAAAATAAAAGTCCAATGTTGTAATTTAATGTTGAAACCAACAAGTTCCGTTTGGCTTGACTACTGATGAAAAAAAAATTAGCTTTTCACTTCAGTTGCAAGTATCGAAGAAAACCCAGAAAAGTTAAGTATTCGTTTTAAATTGGCCACAATCAAAGAGACCCAACAAATATTTTCAACCCAATCTCAGTCCCTAAGAGCAACAAAAGAGGAGAGAGAGCATGAACAAGCATCGTAATCGGAGTCGGCATATTGAATCGGCATCAGATTCCACGGTCGCCTTTTCTGTTGTGTCGTATGATATCTCGGCTTCTAATGGACAGAGTACTTTCATCGTCTCCGGTGCTCGAGTCTCAAGCAATCAACAAACGTTCATCGCCGAGTAGCTCTTGAACCGGTGTTACTTAACACCGTTGAGCTCCGTGACATGATAAAGAATGTTTTTTTATCGGGAATAATTCATAAAATCCGAGTATCCTACACTAATCCTAACTAATATGTCATAAGATTCGAACTCATAATCTTACATATGTTAAGTGAGTTCATTACTACGTGGACCAACCTATTTTGATACATGACAACCAATGTTGAGAAATATTATAACTACATATTCTATTTTGATGTGATGACTGCTTTAAACTAGACAAAGTTAAACAAACTCTAGGTTACATTACATAGGTTTAATTAGTTGACTTTTGAATACCCTGTCAATCAAATTAGTATATTTGACAATCAGCAGTCATTATGTGAAAAATAAATACGTTTCCCTTGACATATGTTAAAAATGTAAATATTATCATATGATATGTTTATCATTTTTTCAGGGTTAAAGTAACCTAAAATAATTCCATAGACTATATTTTAGAAACCAAAATAGCCAATAATTATGATTAGAATGACTATGAAAATGCTACTAGAAATGAACACAAACATCCATTTCAAATTCACATGTACAAATGAAAATAACATATCTATGCAAGAAAAAAACAGATAAATCTAATCCCTTACAATCCTTGCCTTGTTTCCAACTCATATATTGTGAACACAGCAGAATAATAGTATTATGTCCCTCAAACTTTGCAGCAATGTTGGAAAATATCCACGAAACAATTATATCATTCAACTTCTTGATAAAATGAAAATCTAGAGAAACAATGCAACTGTTACAACTTAGGAATTACATACTCTGTAACCAAAAACAGTACTCCTTAATCCAAGCGATATTTCTCAGTACATTCCAGAAAAATATATACAACCGAGCGCAGCATATGTTCTTTAAAGATGGCACAAGCAATAGCTGGAACTCACTGTAAAATGTAGGATCACTGGATCACCAAATTAGGTCCTCCAAAAGCATTATATAAGATAAGAGTTAAGCAGAAGCGGAAGTTAGTAAATACAGTAAGAGTTAAGGCCTCTACTTGTGCAACTATCAAAATAAGTAAATACAATTCTAGATCTTTTTGTCTACATCGGATGACCCTGCAGAAGCACGTATTTGACAAAAAATGCAATTTAGAGGTCACATGTCTTTGCTTGCACATCAGAAACAGACTTAATCCAAGATTCTTCCGCAATAGTAAGCAAAACAATATAATGTTGCATAATAATATGGAAGGAAGCTGCTCATAAACAGTTAAAAAGTATAAGGGCAGAACCAAAGAAACTGTGTTGAATGATAAACAAAAACAGTTAGTACATTCCATGAACAAGATATTCCTCTGCTCTAGCAATATGAATGTTTTCGATATTCGATCAATATCGAAGACATTTACTACAATCTCGATGATAGGATCATAGAATAGAACAACCAGAAAATTGAGCATGCAACAAAAAGGAAAAAAAAACTATCACTACAATTATAACCCTAATTCTGGTTATGTGGCATCAGAGAACAACTTCATAACAATAAAAGACGAGGCAAGTAAAGTGAACAAGCCAGATCATTGTCATATGAGGAAAACAAAACTCAAAATTGTCTCCTGGAAAGCTACACAGATAAACATGTCACTCTTGTATAACTCAAAGGAGGTTGCAAAAATATTTATCGATTAAGACGTGTATTGCAAAAACAGGCCTATACCTCTCAAATGTTGTTTGAACCTATGAATAGTTAATGCATTCATGGAATAGTAAAGAAAGTCGAAACTCAGTTGGGCCTGAAAAAAGGAATTGTTGTTCTCATTTGTCCATTACTTATTACCCACCTTTATGTAGAAGGGAGACCAATATTAGAAGTCCAACAGAAGTTGGAAACAAATGCGAGATACCGCAGCGTGACTCGAACCCAAGACCTTTGGCCCGAAGTTCAAGTGTTTAACCAATTGACCAAGCAAGCGTTGGTAATAATAAAATAATTTTACATATTTTATTTTATTCAATTTTGTTATTATAATTACTAATAGATTATAACAATAATTTTGACCCTTTTCATAACTCTTCCTTGGCTACAATAGTTATTAGATTCATTCATAACCATTGCCTTGAAATCTAGATCTGAATACAGAATCCTTCCTCTTCTTTTCGAAACCGTCGTTCCAAGGTTCCCAACCTGTCGTGTTTCTTACAGGTTCAACACTTTTTAGCACATTAGTATGATTGTTGCTTTGTACCCAACCCCATGAACTATCGCCACAAACTCCCTGCCCTATATTTTTTAGATCTCCACCGTCCTTCACGAATTTGCCATTCCAAGTGTTGTTACCATCACCATAGTTCCTGGATTCCCAATAGTTCCCACCCCTAAAATAATTATTTCCTATTTCACTCCATCCCGTATTCTTAACCGCAGAAACAGCCTCACACCCATGCTTCCAATAATTGCCACCACCATAACAAAATTTTGACAGACTAGTATTATTTCCTTCCATGTTCCAACCCCATGAGCTATCCCTGCTTTGTCCCCAATCCGCGGTTTCTGTAGTTCCATTGACCTGGGCATAGCTGGTTTCCCATGCATTTTCATTATTAATTGTAACCCTCAACTCATCCCACTGCTTCCAACCATGAGTTCCATCCTTGAAAGTGCTACTACTCTGCATATTGTCACACTCCCAAGGATTGTCATTGGCATATTGACTTGTATTATACCCATCTGAATGAGAGGACTTCTTAGCATTCTTGCTTTGTCTGCCATATTTTATTTCCTCCATAGGAGCAAAGTATGCTCGGTCTAACTCCTCAACCATTTTAGGGTCAATGCTTGGGTTCCAATTTATTTTATCAATGTACATATTTGGATCAGGCAAAGAAATGTCACAGGGGAGCCTATTGATACTTGCCCAGAAACGTCTTTTTGCAATATGAAATGCTTCTTCACCAGCAGAATCATCCCAATTAAGAACGTTGGAGTCGCAAAACATGAAGTTCTTGGCATTTACAACCTTCCACCAAGGTACGGATCCAATCACGACGCAAAATATCTCTTTTCCCATGAAGGTACATTATCTAGCCAAAACCATGAAGATGAAATATATAGTTAGTATTCCCAATATATGATTCATCCTAGCCTGTAAGAATATGTTTTCATGTACAATGATAATCAATAATTTGAACATGAAAAGGCCATTTGAATGTGCAGCTGTCAGTTATGGAAAGAAAATGAATATGTTTGATCAGGGGCATATTGTTATACAATAATGCCAACACATGGTCAAAAAAAACAAGGGACAACATTATTGGCTGATTTGATAGATTCTTGTAGTTAAAATTTAACTTGATAGGTTATTTCAAAACAGCTAGTAACCTTCCACTTTTAACAGATTGAGGACAAAATCCAAACAAAGCCATTTTTCTTGGAACTTACACTCTAGAAAAATCTCATATGCTTTTAGTAAGTTTCATAACTAAGAAGCAGCCACTAATTAGTACATTGATATATGTACAGATAAGGACATTCCAAGCTAAAACTATTAACTCTATCAATCTGCAATCTCTTCCTAACCCTATAACAGCAACTGATATTCCCCTTTTTACTATAAATACTATAACACGCGTGATACCTATTACGGACACGGTTAATACATTAGTGTGGAGAATGTAAGGAGAATGTAAACAACGACGACGTTTGATTAAAGTTAACAAACAAGGGGTAAAGTGAAACTTTTAAACCTTAAGAGGGCGTAATTAACATGTTTTTAGTTATGACGAGTTAAATGAGTGAATTATACATAGAGGGAGGCAAATAATATTTTTCCCTTTCAAAATTTTAAAATGTGTTATTATACGGTAATATTTCTTTTTTATGTTTGACCTCGTGAGATCCCTGAGAACCCACACAAAATCTAATCTATTTCCATTAAAATCAGTAGTAATGATGAACAATTACTTCCTATAATTTACAGGGAGTGGTTTAAATCTAATTCAAACCAAATATAAAAAATAAAGGCAAATTGCATGTAGATACACTTGGAGAAACTTCTTTCTAAGATAAGTACATCTAACTTTTTTTTTTTAATTTCCCAGCCCACCTAAACCAAACGTATTATCATTATTTTATACTATGTAACTGAAATATGTGAAATGACGACTTTGCCACTCAACTGAATACCATATTTTACTTAAGGTCAAGGGCATTTTAGTCATTTCAAATAAATAAAAATTGAAAATCGATTACTCTCTCTCTCTCTCTCCCTCTCCCTCCCTACACTGTAGCCTTGTCGGAATGGTCCCTTTCTCGGTGATTCCGCAAAATCCAAATTCTCTCTAGGTCTTTACCATTTTTAATCAACACATTTTTCTCCAAACTTCTGAAGATCAGAGTTTTTTGTAATTTCTCTATGTTTCCTCATATGAGTCTCTTTATTTCACTATTTCTTCTCAAACTCTTAGACATCTAATTTTGTTCTTTGATTCCTCATCCAAACTTCAGATTTAGTACTCTAGTTCTTGTTCTGATTTGTATCTTGTTTGTTGAGTTTGAAATTTTTGGATTAACAGTAACTAAAACCCGCCGCCGACGAGTTTTTTAGAATTTTCTCAGAATTTTGGGGTTTCTTGGAATTCTCTCACTCCTCTTCATCTTGCCGTCAACGAGTTTCCGGCGAGTTACACTCAGCGTCCCCCAGGTCTCTAGTCTCGGTTTGGCTACCTCCATTGACGTGAGCGCGTACATCTGTAATTTCGATTTCGGGTGAAATCTTCCAAAATCGATTTTGGGCGAATTGATTTTGGGCGAATCGATTTCGAACGGTTTGAGTGCCTTTTCTTGTCAGGTGATCTTTTCTGCTCTAAATTTTTTTTCTTTGTTCATTTTGGTGTCAAATTTTAGGGTTTTGTTCAAATGTTTGATTTGTTTGGTTGCTATGAATACGAGAAAAGCTTTGATTTTTAGGTTTCATAACTCAAATTTTAGTTTGAGCTTGAAGAAAAAGAAAAAAATCAGAAATGGAGAGAGACAGTGAATGAATGGATTTTTTTTGAAAATTTACTGGTTTGATGTGGGCACTTTGCCAGCCACTTAACACCGTTAGGGTGGAGTGAGACGTTAGACAAGTTCAGGGGCTCCACAAAACGATTTTATCTTTTGGGGGAGTTAAGTGAAAATGCTACAAAGTACAAGGAGGTATGTGGAGTTTTCCCTAAAGTTTAATGTCTTATTCACTGCGTCTGGCGACCTTGTTGATCGATTAACCTATATGCCCTTGTGATTTTCATTACCCGTCGACGCTATGTTTCATTGAAGTCATATCCTAGTCCACACCCACTGGAAGCTTGAGATCGCAAACGACAACTTCATCCCAAATTTGGCGACCCCATCGCCAACAGTAAGATCGTGACGTTCGTTCCTCTTCTCGATCTTACTAAGACGATGGCATCAATAATGCGTGACTTGTCACATCTACACGTTGAACTAGTGTGCGTCAGAGATGGAATTCTTCACCGACATCCTTAAGTAAGATTTTAAGCGGAGTGGTGATGTCAACGTGACATCATCACGCCTTAATTTATTTATTTTAAACCATGATATTTTTTTTACTTTTAACTTAATTTTTAGTGCTATTAGTGCTCTCTCCAAAAAGAATTAGGAATCTATTTACATATTGTTTAGTTATCTCACATTTATTTCCAACTTATGTTGGATCTCTCTCTTCCGGTGGGAGTCGAGTGGCAATATTGGGCCCCCTTCTACATAAGAGTGTGTCTTAAACCCATTATTGGTACAATAATCTTAAAAACTCTTAAAAATCACAAGTTTAGTGCTGTCTTACTTCATCATAGCATAGTCGAGCCCATATCTTGATACAATTTGCCGATAAAAAAGTAATCAAAGATTAATGCAAATGTTAAATGTTTTTTTTTGAATAATTACATCATTTCTCTATTGTACCCAAAATCACTCTCCATCCTAGATACCTAACAAGTTTTGAATCCACAACCTCTCATAAGATAGTGTGTGCTTCAAACAGTTAGAGTGTCCCCTTAGAGCATCTCCAATGTGACTCCCTACAATAGCTAAAAATTTATTGTAGGGAGTGAAAATGTAAAAATTGCACTCCAATGGGACTTCCTATATGACTCTCTACAATAGGGAGCTCCCCACATTTCCTTTCTCTCTCCTTACATGTAAAGAAAGAGAGTGAAAATGTGGGGAGCTCCCCACATTCTTTCTTATATTACTTTTTAATTTGTTATTATACTTTATCTTATTTTACTCTCTCTTCTACCAACTTTTTATTATTAAAAAATAAAAATTATTATTAAATTAATATATATAGCTTAAATATAGAGTGTATGATTGAAGTTAAAAATGAAAAAATAACTCTCTACCTTAATTCCAATGCGAATCACTTCCTATATTATTTTAAATATAGAGAGCACCATTAGAAATGCTCTTAGGGATGGCAGAAGTTAAATATTTAATGGCGACTCCATGCAATTATCTCTTATTAAAAAGAATCCACCACTTACCGTTACGTAATCTAACACAATTGCGAGAGATTAGGGCTGGGCACGGTTCTGGAACTGGTCAGAATCGGACCAGACCCAATCGATTGGTTCTCTAGTTTAGAGACCAAAATCCGGACCCGTTGTGTAGAAAACGGTCCAGTTCTAGGTCCGATTCTTCGGTCCGGTTCTCGATTCTGCCCAATTAGACCCGATTACATAATTAATTGTGAGATTTATGGTGCGGTTCACAGG
>JAYMTP010001633.1:0-23024 GCA_036897365.1 Geranium brycei
TAGCAGAAAATTCTGCACGAAGTTCACTCTATTCCTCTCTTGAATTGTCTTATTTCCTTCTCTCTATTGAGCAATTAGGGTTTCCTTCTCCATGTAGAATATTAATTGCATGGGCTTTGGGCCTCCACTTATTTAATAAAGGCTCAACAAAAACCATAACAACAATTCATTTTTGTAATTCAAGAGAATTTATCATAACAAATGTAAATGAATATCCCACAACAACCGAAATAAATCACACCTTTCAACATGAAAAAAATATCAAATTTTATCATATATGTAATAGTATTAATCAAACAAATTATGAACCAAACAACTTTTCTACATTGTTGAAAGAAAAATGGATTAAACGATGTTAAATAGGGAAAAAACTTACTTCTTCTCTGCTGTAATCAACAATACTCCTTTTGCTGAAAATGAAGCAAACTTTAACACACCCTTGTAATTTTCCCGCGACCCAAACACATAAGACGCAAAATTCTGGCGATTGAAAACGAACCCAGAACGGAACAGCACTCTCCGGCTCCGATGTCAATTTCCGAGGACAATTAGACCCAAATTGACGCAACCCATGTCGATTCGGCGCATGAATTTCCCGATTTCGATCTCTTGCCGCAAAGCTGTCGTCAACGAAGATTTCGTGGATCGACGAACTATGAAGATTCGAGCGATGATCGAAAAGTTTGGATTTTTATCGCGCATTGTGCGTAACGCGCCCGGGTTTCGATCTCGTAACGACAGAAACGGATTTTTTGTTTATTAAGATTCCGATTTTGGTAAGCGAAACGCATGGAGATAGAGAAGAAGGGTTGGAGACGACGACGTCGTTTGGCGTGTTCTGGTGCAGCTTTTGCTACAATGGTGGTGGTACAACCGTTGAAGTTTGGTTGGTCTGTCTGATCCTTGCAGGCCACACGTGCAGTTATGTCCGAGGTCGTTGGCCGGTCTACGATAATGATTTGAAAACATTTCATTTAACTACTTATTTGCTTCAATTTTTGAAAATAAAAACCCATATCTATAATATAATGACTATATGAGAACAAAGTGAACTCGGACTCGGTTCCCAACTTGTTCGCTTAATTTCTTGTAACTAGGTTAGTTATGTGAAACTGCACGTGACGCGCGAATATGTCTAATTGTACGCAAATCAAATTATTATTATTATTTATGTATTTGATAAGCAATATTTAAAAAAAAGAAAAAAGAAAGAGAGCCGACAAGCTCTACAAACAGGACAATGAAGTGAAAATACAAGGATGAAAACTGCAAATGAAGCGAAATCACCCAAGCTTATGAAACGTCTTGGAGACAAAATGATATATTTTCAGTTTCGATTTGGTGGAACGCTTGAATCATTTCCTCATCATTGGCTCTATAGGTGAAGCCCAAAGATTTGCAAAAATCTCAGATTTTCTTAGCGCTAGCTATGCGATCGGAAAGAGGAGATCCGCTTGAGATCGCGTTGAAAGGGGAAGGATCTGGGGGTTCAGGTGGTTCTAGAGAGGCACCCGAATGAAAGTTGGTATGTAAGGACTTCGATTGGTGTCGAGAGCGATGTAAACGACATCGACAGAATACCAAAGGAAAATGTGCATTCCACCACCACCAGTTTTAGACAAGTTTTCTTTGAAGTGGCTAGCCGAGTGCCAAATACGACGTTTACAAATTGATCTGTTCGGAATAAGTCTTGGGCCAGCTGGGGTGTTAATTTACTTACTAAAATATCGCCCACTTCTACCCAAGATCCCAAGATTACATCAGTGAAGTGATGGTGGAGGTAAATATCTATATTGTGAAAATAATTGAAGGTGGAAACAAAGTGAACACAAATCAACTGATAACCATTGATTAGTAGGAAAGTGAACACACAACTTGTTCTTGTTTTACAAGTAATAATTCAGAACAAACCAAATCAAACCACGTCCATGAAATGACAAATTAAACAATATATGATACACAAATAGCTCATACAACATGCAGATATTACAGTTGGTATACATAAACATAAGCAACTTCTATCCACTTTCAGACTCGAGATCACAATTCACAACCGATATAGTAAATCCAGTTGACAGTAATTCTTCTCTAACCGCCTGGTGGCCTAACCTCGAGTCAATCTTTACGCTCTCGAGATCAATTTCGATTCAAGACCGCAATAAACCCGACAATTTCGAGTCAAGGGTTTTCTATAGGTGCCGAACTACGAGCCTTAACCCTCAAAACTACCTAGACCACTCACTATCCCTCCCTTTCGAAATCGGTATAGCAACCAAAATTACTTATTCTAGGTGATCAAACCAAGATAAATACAATTATACTAAAATAGAACAAATCAACCAATACATAATTTCATGAAATACCTCATCAATTAAATAAGTTACGAAGATTTAGTTCATAACCACGAGGCTCAACATAAGAAAATTCCATAAAAATAAAAAATAGAATTAATAAATACAAGATTCAAGACAAATTAACATATATGAGTTTTTAATTTACACAAAAAGGTAATTTTCAGGTGAATAATCCTATGTAAATTTAATCACAACAATTTCAAGTAAAATATTTTCACGTGAATAATCCTCTATCTAAATTTAATCACAACAATTTCAAGCAAAATATTTTGACTAACCAAGTTAAAGCGACCAATCAAAGACTCAGGGAATTTACTCCATATCTCATAGATAAGGTTATGGAACTCGGGTCGTGGGGATATATCGGCCAGCTGAGAAAAAGGAAGATCTGACAAATTCAGAGAAATCGCGGGAAGATCGCAGCAAAACGCGTTTCGTAATATTAATTATTTATTAAAGACAAAATGAATGATATTTAATCATTTTTAACATAAAACTTATCAATAACCTCGAAGTTTAAACGTGAAACTGAAAAAAGATGAGTGAATGGAGGTTTGACTTTTTGTCGTTGTTTAATAACCTAAATTTCAAACCGGAATTAATTAGGTGGACTGAATAAGACCGAATTAGATCGAACAAGACCGAAATTAATTAATTTAAATTGAAGCATACCATAATTAATTGATTTGGACCGGATTAGACCGAAATTAATTTACATTTTACTGGGTTAACCGTTTTGACCGATATTTTCATGAATATCGACCGTTTCGTCTCGAAAAGCTTGCAAAAACCGACATATTACTAGTATATTGGGCGGTATCGGGATATCCATAACCCTGCTCATAGGTCAATTCACGGTGGACTTGCTAGTAAAAACACACGGGCCAAACTCAAAACGACAACGTGTGAGTCTAATGTAAGTACACTCTATCTAGGAGATACCACGTACGCGACATACGAAAATACACCTATTTTTCTTGGATATAAAGAAACCCACAAAATTGAAATAAACATATAAGAAAAAGAAGTGTTTTATTTTCTTCTATAATCTTTTTTGGACAATATCGCACAACGGTCGCTTAGCTGAGAAAATCTAGGTTTCGCTGGCTGCAACGGCGACCCAATTTCCAAATCCCCAATCCGCTGTGTTCGCTTCCGATCTGCTTCAGGTGAGTGAATCTCTCTCTCAGCTCTCTCTACTTGTCCATGAATCTTGAGAAATTAACCAGTCACTGGTTGATTTTTGAATTTACTGTTCGGAGAAAATGGGTTTGTTGCTGAAATTGCACTGAATTGGGTGTGTGAGAGTGTTTGGGTATTTGGGTTGTTTTCGTGATTGGAATCGGAATTGGGTGTGTTTTGGGTTTTTCCCCAATTGGGTTTTTGTGTTCTGCCCATATGTTTTATGGGTTAGAGATCTGGAATGGAAGATCCTGTTTGGTTTCCAGGAAAAAGTGATGGAAAAAGGTAGGGTTTTTATACGGACTTCGAATTGGGTTCTTACGGTTTTCCTAAAGCTAGACTTTGTTAGAAAGTTGTCTTCGATTTGTATTACCATTTATGTAAACAAAGCATGCTCAGAGCTTGGCTTTGAATCTGGACTTATTGGGTTTCTCGTAACGTATTTGGCATTGTATTTTTCTGCTCCAAGCCATTTCATTTCTTGCATGCCCAAAGGAGCGATCTTTAAAGATGATATGGACAATTCAATTCTGGTTTTATACCAAATTAAATGGCAGTTCCTCAAAAAAATGCCAAATTCTCCACTTGTCTGTTGTAGCTTGCCTCTAGCTCTTCATTTTTGGGTTTTTGTTTCACGCTTTATTGATTGTAGTCTTTTACTTCTAGTTGAAATAAGTTCACATTTGGCTGATAATTTTTTTGAATATTAATACTGTTGGATTTAAACCTATTGCATAACTATTTCCTCAGAATATTGTTGCTTTATTGGATAGGGAAAATTGATTAGGCCAAGTCATAACTCACCCCCATAAATTCGTGGCCATTAGATTACAAAATGTTTCTGATACGTGGCATATTTTAATTGGTTGGGCCTCTCAGCCTCGGCCTACTTAATGACCACTCTATATTCTGGCACCTCTTCTCAAGTGCCATTTGAGAAGGAATCGTGTTTGTATTATCATAATTTACCTTTCCAAATCACCCGATAAAAAAAAAACCTTTGGATATGAAATGTTGTGAAGTATCAGCCTACTAGGCATCTTAATCGGTGGTTTATCACCTCGACTAAGCTAATAGAAATTCTATTTCGGAAGAATCATCATTCATCGCTTAAAATCATGCTTAGATATTTTGCGATAAGCAAGTGCATGTGCCAAGATTTACAGCATCTTTTATTGCATATTAACAAAATGAATCGTGACACACACACATTTATATCTTTCAATATCATCAATTTATAATCCCCCTTATTATTGTAGCCATCTTGCAATCAATTTTTATTTTTACAATTTCTTTATTTCCCAAAGTTGTGCATGCTTCTCTGTAATATTATGTCGTCTAGCATCTTCTCTGTTTGGATGTTTGATATGTGGCAAGTGCATGAGAATGTTCCGCATTACTGGTATGTATAATTTTCCTTCGAATCATAACCCATTTACTTTACTGTGTTATTTTGCAGAAAATCTGAAATCTTCAAGAGTTTCACTGAATATAAGTGTAGCTAGTTCAGTTATTATATACCCAAATTGTATTTTGCTCTTATTGTTCCATCATCCAAAGAAGATTCCATGGTAGAAAAACTGCCCCGGAGTCCTTCCCAGCAGGGAAATGCACGAAAAGAAATTAGTATAAGCTTGCCAGATGAACCTCCGTGTTGTACACGAAAGTGGTACTTCAGCAAGCAGGAAATCGAAGATCATTCCCCATCCAGGAAAGACGGAATTGACCTCAAGAAAGAGTCACGATTGAGGAAGTTGTACTGTTCGTTTCTTCAAGAGCTTGGAATAACACTAAAAGTGTAAGCTCAAATTTGAATAGAATGTGAAATTAAAAGTGCAGGAACTGTGAGATTTCTGTGGCTATAACACGTGTTCTTTCGCTGTTTGCTCAACAGAATAGGATTTCCTAGCATCTGGTCAAATTTGATCAATTCTTTAATTCAAGACCCTTGATTTCCTTATGTGTGAATCATGCATTTTTATTCCCTTGCGTTTTTAATTGGTGGTTTTTGTTTTTCAGCCCTCAGGTGACTATAGCAACTGCAATCATGTTATGCCACCAATTTTATATGCGTCAATCTCATGCAAAGAATGATTGGCAGGTATGTTCATAACTTTTTTGCTAAGCAAGTACCTCTTTGTGACGTTATGCATCTTAACTCTTAAGTGAAGCTAAATTATAACACGTGTTTCCAATATATGAATATGGGTTTTGAAGTGGGGTTTAAACTGTTATAAACGGGAAACTGAACGTATATGGATACGTGTTATCATGCTATTATTAATTATTTATAAGAGTTTCACGTATTTGTCATAAAAATGTATATTTTTAATTCCTTTTTGTTTACGACAGTGTGAGATTGAAAGTTTACAAACACGTGACTTTTTCAATGCTAAGTTATTTTATTCTCTCTGGATACTCTTACGAAATATGACAGTGCGCATCTTGCAGACGATTGCAACTGTGAGCATGTTCCTTGGTTGCAAACTAGAAGACACAACACGCTTGCGAAAGGATGTTGTTACCGCAGCTTATGAAATACTCCATAAAAGAGACCCTTCTGCCCCTGGACGAATCAGACAAAAAGTATGAAACTTTCCCTTGATTTGTAATTGCTTTCCCGCCTGTTTGTTCCTGCTCCCGCTGATCCAAATTTTGTAATTTGAAGGAATTATTCAATAAGCAGCAAGAGTTGCTCTTAATCGGTGAGAAATTTTTATTAGCAACAATTGCTTATGACCTTGACATCCAACTACCGTACAAGCCACTTGTTGCGGCACTGAAGAGATTGCAACTTGGTAATGACATACCTCAAGTGGCATGGAATTTCGTGAATGATTGGTAAGCCAATGAATAACATATGTTATTTTTGTTCTATGGCAAGACAATTAATAACGTATGTTTTTCAAATTTCGGGTGTAGGCTTTGCACGACACTGTGCTTGCAGTACAAACCCCATTACATCGCAGCTGGTTCTGTTTTTCTTGCTGCCAAATATCAAAAAGTAAAGCTGCCTACAAAGAAGGGAAATGTTTGGTGGCTGGAGTTTGATATTTCGCCTAAACTGTTAGAAGGTTAGTTATTGCATATCCTCCATGCCTTCAGTACATACGTTACGTATCTATATCGAAATTGTCATCTCACCGGTAGTTATTTCTTGTTGTGCAAATTGTTGGCAATGGGCTTATGTGAAAGCTTTAGAAAGAAAACAAAAGATCTTAATTTACATAATATAAACTGTACTTAGTTTTAAATGCTTTCCCTTTGAAGAAATGCTATGCCCAGTTCCTTACCCTGTCGTTATTTGTTTATTTATTTTCCTTGTATGTTTATCAAATGATGTCGAGGAAAGAATTTAATGGGTTTGGTTTCATTTCTGTCTAGAACAAACCGGTTCTTTCTTTTCCCCTTTGTTTTTATATGTGCTAAGTTAGCCACTTTTCTTATATTATTTCAGAGGTAATCAAGCACATGCTGCGGCTATTGGAACAAGACAAAGGACAAACTCCAGCACCCTTGCGGGGTAGATCTGACCAACCTACCGCTGCCACTGGAAAGCCAACACACGGTGAACCAAAATCATCAGTGAAGAGGCCAATTGATGGTCAACATTCTAATAACGGAGCTCTGTCGGAGACTGGCAAGCTTGCAACATCAAATACTAATTGCTGCCAGAACTCCTCCCATGGCGACAAAGTTGCCACTCCGGAAGAAGCTTTGCTATCACGGACAAGTGAAAGTGGTAATGCAAGCAGCGTTATTGAGGATGGTGACAGCGAGAACCCACCTGCTGTAGCCGATTCCAATCACAACTCAAGATGTAAGATCGTTTCAGTTGAAAATAGTGATCAGAACCCAAGTTGCAAGATTGTCCCAGTTGAAAATGGAGCAGGAGATTCAGGGAAGAACTCAAGATGCAGCACTGTTTCTGGTCACAATGCAGAAAGTGTTGTCGTTGAAGATGGTGACGATAAAAAACTACCCGAAGCAAGAGATTCTGATCAGAACACGAGTGGTAAAGTTGTTTCTGATCAGAATACAAGTGGTAAAGTTGCTTCTGATCAGAATACAAGTGGTAAAGTTGCTTCGGATCACAATAGTGCAGGTGGTTCAAACAAGAACTCCAACTCCAAGCATATGATCGATGCTGCTCGGATCAGAGAGACGGTGAAGAAGAGGAGATCGGAAAAGGCCGCAAATAATAAGAAGACCACCGAAGTGAAGAACGATGACCTGGATATTGAAACCTGGATCGAGAGGAAGCTGGAAAGCGAAATAGAACTCGAGTCTGGCCCTTCGGATAAAAAACGAAGAATAGGGTTGTGAGAGATCCAAACTTGAGGTGAAGTTTCAACACTCACAAAAGCTTCTTACTGACAAACATTCTTCTTCAGGCAACAAATAAAAACATTGGTGGAATTGCCAAAATTGGCTGCTTCTAGTAATTTATTTGTTGATGATCACAATGCTCTGTGATATTGTGGAGGGTACACAGTCCGGTGTTGTGTTTTAGTGCCCATGTTTTACATGTATATCACTGTGCAGATGAGGTATAAATGAGTCAGTTGCAGTTTTTTACTAGTGATAATCTTGAAATCATTTGTTTTTTGTCTAAAATTGATGCAATGAGAAGAAAGCTAAAGTGTGAATAATTTGTATGCATTATATTCTGTTTTTTCATGCAGAATCTATTCCTTTAGCTACTTATATCTAGTGTTGTAGAAATCGGCCGAGTAGGCGCCGGTTTCTACAGCACAACCAGAGGCTTTGTCCGACTGGCTAGCGCCTAACAACTTTTACTAAAATATTTAATGTATGCAAGTTACTGGGTCTATTCTTGTATTGTATTTGTTGAAAGTCCATAATTTTGGTTGATGGGTAATTCACAGTTTTCTAAAAATCTCCTATTCTTCCGATATTAAACTTAGATTAGTAACTGATTAATTATTTGATAATCCTAATTAATTTGATTAATTTTTCAATTAATCTCCCACTAATCTATGGTTAATTTCAAAAGCCCCCCTCAACAAGATTAATTAACACCTAACGTTTCTATCACTTGTAATTTATATGAAGAAGACATGCATAAAGAATTGATTAATTCGGTCCATACGGTTAATATGTCAACACCTAATGGCTTATATATGAGTTTTCTTTCTTGTTAAGGATATTACTTACTATACAATGGATTATTATAATTTAAGTCAACATCAGAATCATATGTAATTTATTGTCTTTCATTGAATATTTATGTTACAAAAGTATTCAGAGAATTACTATTAAGCCAGCTTTAAAGAATTCTTGATTGAATTATTCTTAGCTTTTGATGTCAGTTAGAATCAAACTTATTAACAGTAGGTACAGATGATATAAATATTATACTGAATCAAACTTTGTTAACTATAATTAATTCACACTAATAGTTGGATTTAACTAATTGTGTTTTATATGTTCATTTTCTTATGGATGAGAGATAATCTCACAATTGTTATGCAATTATTATGTATGGTTTTGTAGTTTTGCGTTTTTGTGATTGGGTAGATAGAGGCACCAGTGAGTGATATGTATGTGATTCTAGAGAGTACATTTTGTCTACATCACAACTTCTAATCCAATCTTCAATTTGGCCGTCCATGAAATGAGATATATCTAATTCTAGATATTTTTCTATTTCTTTTAGTAGCAGATTTTGACTTTTATTGCAAAATAACAAAAATACTTACGAATAATTCCATATATATACAGATTTGTGAATAATATGTATAGAAAAAGAAAGACTTCAATTAATTTACAAAATTAAGATTGAAATGGTTGGCTTTTCACACCAACCTATTTATATTCTTGATTTCTACAGAATAAATAACTCCACGTTGCAAATTATATGTCAAAGTCTTAGTTAATTGAATAAAATTAGGAGTGGTTAAGGGTTGCTTTCAGTAGCAATTATCCCAAACCACCTCAATAATTCTTATTTCTTAGGTTTTCATAGATTGCCATATTCCTTTTTTAATTAATCAAATATTACAAATGAATCTCTAGGAACTCTCTCTACCCAATTTGCCTCTCCTCTCTCAACATTAACATGCTGTTTTTTAAATGATGCATTAAAATGATTAAGCGATGTGAATTATTTGAATAACTAACATTTAGTACTACTACTAATTTTCTCTATAATATTTAGATGAGATGAGTTTAAGGGTACATAGTTAAAAAAAATAATATATTATTCAAAAAAAGAAAAAAACACTCTTCATTTTTATTAATTATCATTGTTAAGAAATAAATGACACTTATTTTCACACACAAACATATTTTACTTTATAATGTTTTTTTATCGGTAAATTGTATCAAATTTTGGGCTCGACTATTTACTTTATAATTGAGACTGATGATTAATAACTTAAATTTTTTATTGGAGTGTGACATTTATTGTTTTGGTAGAAGAGATATAATTACCACCATAACAGAAAATCATAAATACACATAATTAAATAAAGAAGTTGGTGTAATGTATACATATTCCATTGAATCACGACGCACGCCAACTCCCCAACAAAAAAAACAATAAGATAATTTATTCTAATCAACGACGAATTAAATTAATGACATCTAATTAGATGCGTTTGTAACAGAAGTCCATCTAATTAATTTGTAATTTACTTTTTGGTTTCTCAAATTTGGATTTTCTTTGGACAATACAATATGATATTTTTTGATGGAAAAGCCAAAATCTACGGCAGAGGGAAGAGGCTTGCCTTATCCAGATCAGCCCAGGCAATAACTGTACACGTGTCGATAATTTGGGCGCCCCGTTGACGTGTCAAGTGGCCAGCAATCATATTTCAGGAAATGCCAGAAATTAATGATGTCGTCATCGTCCCAAAACCATGGGCTTTGGACTCCTTCTTTATCCATTTGCACCCAAATGTCATTAATACCCTTCTGTCCCTATCCATATTAATATTATCATTTCATTTAGATACATTCAGTATTTTAAAATTTTTTGATTTGTCTTATTAATTCCTTATTAGTCTTGAAATAATCAACTATTTATTTTTAGTTAGTAATTAAATTTGATTTATTTTTCGATTAATTATCGACTAATCTCTAATTAGTCTTCATAATGTCTTTTCCGCCCGACCAGCGCCTAACGTTTTTTAGAATATTGGATATACTCAACTAAGATTTGGATCATTCAGTTACACTTAAGTTTTAAAAATTCTCACATGTTAAATTTCTGGATGAAAAATATTAATTTTTAAAGTGAAAAATCTAAAATCCTCTTTCACTAAAAATTTAATTTTCATACCTAAAACTCAAAATTTAGTTTCAAAATTATATTTTTATGTTTGAAAATTAAATTTTATGTCTGAAAATTAGGTATTTTTTTAAAATTAACAGTTTTTATCTAAATACTTTAACCAATGTAAATTTGTAAAATGTAACAGAACGACCCAAATCTTAATTGAGTATAGATATAGCTAAATAAAAATGGTGTACTTTTCCTAAAAATTATATATCGACCTAAAGTTAAATTATATACGACAAATAAAAAAAGAAATAGGATTAGGAGCGAGGAGCGAGGAGCGAGGAGGGGCATAAGGGTAATTTTGGGAAGCAAGAGCATCGTTGTTCAGTGGCAGTCTGCATTACATATCAAGAGAAAAACCTCTCATCTTCTATCAATTTCTCTCCCACTTTTCCCCAATCCTCTCTTCTGATCCCATCTTTCAATGTCTCATTGAAGACCCAATTCGCCGATTTCCCTAGTTCTTGGCGACATCTTCACTCGATCCTCGCAACTTTTCACCTTCCAGGTCCGATTCTTCTCTCTGCTTTTTGCTGATTTGATTTGATTTGATCTGGATGTTTCTTGCTGTGTTTGGTTACCCGGAAAGTTGGTGAACTGAAACGGAACATACTAATTTGTTTGATCATGTGTTACGAGCTGAGAGTTCTGTTTCAGTAGATTATTGATTTTGCTGGTCCACTGAGCTGAGGTTTTGTTTGTTTTTATAAATTTAATAATTTTGTGATGTGATGTGAAAAAATCTGTGGAGTTTTTAGATTTTTATTCTCTTCTGCCTGAAGGTTAATGAAATATAAATTGTCTCACTCTCACAAGTAGCGAAGTAACAATCAATTTACACTTCAAATTTAGTTGATCAGCTGTGGATCCACTCTGATATTAGGTGTTCCCCTCTTGAATTGGGAAAAAAAGAGTTGTTGTGTTGTTAGTTTTGTCTTTGATTTTTCTGGGAATTTGAAATGATTTGTATATTTATTTTCTTGTGTGATCAGTACAGGTTTCAGTGTTGAAGGAGGTATAGTATGGCTCTGCAAGCTCAAGTTATTTGTCCCACTGTCCCTGTTAGTGGTTCTTTGGTGAAGGCGCGGGCTGTGCAGCCTTTTAGAAGTGAAGTTTGGGGTTGCCGTGGAACGAGGGGGGCTGCTAGCAAAGTGGCTTCTCTTTCGCTTTCACGGCATGCTGGGAAGAGCGTGATAGTGCGGTGTAGCTTTAGTTCGTCCTCAAATGGCAATGGAAGTAGAGCAGAAAACTTCAATGAAAACGATGAAGACTATGTCAACTCCAGTGTACTTGAAGCTGGTATGCTTATACACTGCCACACATATCCTTTCATTTATGTTTTAGTTTCTTAATAGCTTCTTGTAACCTGTATAGTTCATTTTGTGTAAATAGTTTATAGATGTCATTTATATATATGGTAACCATTTCTTGTTGCTGATGATTGTGTCTCTTGTTTGTGCCGTATAGTTGAGGTGAAGAGCAGTACAGATGGTTTCATGATCAAAATGAGGGACGGTCGACACTTGAAGTGTGCCCATAACAACCCTCAGGGAGGGCACCTGCCAGATTATGCTCCACATCCTGCAATTGTTTTGAAGATGGAAGATGGGACTGGTCTTCTGCTCCCCATAATTGTTTGTACGTCTACTTTGCACTTTATGGTTTAGATTTACTTTTTCAATACCTTTCTGGACCTTACACTGGCAACTGCAGGGATGATTCTCACTGCTAATGAAATGTTGCCTTTTTTTTGCAGTGGAAATGCCAAGCAACTTGCTCATTGCAGCTGTGCGCAATGTTAAGATTGTATGTCTTTATTCTTTCTCATGTGACAGGGTTCTACTTCTAGTCTGTTCATATAATTTTTGTCGTTAACTTTTCCAGCTGAATTTGATTAAGCTGTGAAGTTAAGGATCGAGAATTTTTTGTTTATGCCATTAGTCCATTAGCTTTCTTCAAGTTTAATTTTGTTCCCTGGTATTCAGGCAAGACCGACAATGTATGAAGTTGTGAAGGAGATGGTTGAGAAGATGGGTTATGAAGTAAGCCAGCATTTATTGTTGTTATTTTACCAATAATAGAATGCTAAGGGTTGATATGCCATACTTTTGGGTACTTGTTAAATTCTGTTTTTATTGATTTGCAGGTTAAACTAGTTAGAGTGACAAAGAGAGTGCACGAAGCATATTTTGCCCAGTTATATCTTACTAAGGTGGGTGTTGAAACTGAGAATATCAGTTTTGACCTACGACCTTCAGATGCTATCAACATTGCAGTAAGATGCAAGGTACACCTACTATTGATGCTATTGACATTTTCTTGTTTATGGTTCGCAATTCCATGGCTAATTCTTTTAAAATTATCACCAAGTATCAGCTGCGGGAAACGTAACCATAGTCTTACCTTGTATCTTTCGTTGTGGGCTTTCTTTTTCTGATTTAGAATATGTGATGATATTATTTGCAAGTCCTATATTTTAATGTCCTTGTCATAACTTGTTACTTGTGGCACTTCACCTTAAACCATTGAGTTGATGTTAGCTGTTAGGATACCTTACTCATTTTCTAATGGCTTATTTGATTAAGCAGTCTATTCACTGATATTCTTGGCAGGTGCCAATACAAGTGAACAGGTACTTGGCATACAGTGATGGAATGAGGGTTGTTGATTCTGGGAAGCTGTTGACCACTGCTTCTGATGGCTTACTATTCACGGAGCTGGATCGGTGAGTTGTAGGAATTTTTTTTCATTACTAACTTGACATTGTTGTCATTACTTCTGCTGGACTTGATCTAGAATCAAAGGGTTTCACTGAATGTAATCTTTATATGTCCAGGCCAAGTGGTAAGCCGTGTGTTGAAACAAAAGAGTTTGATCTGGTGCGCAACATGCTGATAGCTGCTGTTGAGGAACGTTACAGGGATGCAGGTATTTATGATTCTCAACTGTATGGCATTTTTTTCCGGTGTAGAAAATTTTCATCTTTCACATTACCTATATTTAAGAATCTAGACAAGGAAAAGAACGGAATGCAACTCTCATTTCACAGCAGCATGGCCTGTAACATTATTGAATAATGTTATCCGATGCATGATGCTGTTGTACCAAAAAAAAGTTTCATGTTTGGTATCAGACTTCTGGGCACTGACATCTCTTAATATCTAGTAGACTTATTTTGGCACTGCAAAAGTTCATATTCATGTAGTGTAATACTGTAATTGACCCAGGAAGGTCCCGATGAACATTCCATTTGATGACATGTTTATATTGGCTAGTCTTTAGCTAATCGTATAAAATTTTATGTGCCATTACATTACAGCCCAGTGGAGGGACAAGCTCACTCAACTCCGAGCCAAAAGGAACTGGACATAATAGGTATGTAAATGCAACATCTCAGTTCTCACTATATGATCAGTTTTAATCGAGTACAAGTAAGTGAATTTAGTGGTTGTTTCTCTCTGCAGTTGAAGGATTGGAGTGTACATAGAAACCATTGTTGGAAGTTCAAGCTGAGGCTTCATCCAATCACGTCTTTCTCCACATCTATATATAGTATATGTAATAATTATGTGAATATTTGTATATATTAATGTTCAAACTTATATATGGGAAGAAGAAACGAGGAAGACAAGGAAATGACATTTGTAATGTAAATGCAAAGGGTGTGACCTTTAATTCCTTTTTCTCATTCTCTGGTGTGTGTTTCTTTTTTATGTTGCTGCAAATTATTTGAGGTTTGAGAATGATGTTTATGGAAATCAAATTGGGATTTAGAGACAAAAATCTTGAATTGAAAAGCATCAAAAGGATGAAGGAAAAAAGAGGCTTGGACTATTTCATTTATAGAAGATCTCAAATTATTTTAGTTATTTTAACAACTCACCTTGTTAAATATCACGTTGAGTCTCAAACTGTTAAAGTTGAGGAGCCAATCGGGTCAAGTTTAAGTTGGTACAATGTTTTTGTTTTTTATTTGTTTAAATAAATAAATATATATTTTAAAATTTATCATACAAATTTGTTATTTTTTTATATAAAATCGGAAAGTTGTACATATTTAACGGTAATCTCTTCTTGCCCATCCATAATCAAGCAAGTCCCCTAATAAATGCACTTTATCTTCCTAAGTTAATCCTGTCCGTCCAATCCAGTTTCCATCCTACGGACTAAACATCTCCACGCCTTTTCTCCCTCGACCTCTGACTCACCCCCACACCCCATCACTGAAATACGGGCCACAAAGAATGAGGCCCAACGGGCCTCACAACCCACGAAGCAAATACAACAAAATGTCCATTCAAAGTCATTTCCCTTATACGAGTTCCCATGAGCTTTCAACTTGATTTCATACACAAACCATTAACACATTTCCAAATCCTATATTAATGTCTCAAACGTCCGTACACAGACTTAGTGTCAATGATTACTCATTTTGATCCTTATTTAACTAATCAACATAAAATCAAAACTTTCGGACTAAAAATCATATGAAAATAAATACAACTAATCATCACACTTAAATAATATGATTCAAAATAAGATTATCGTATTAATAATGAGATCAACACTCAAACCCAGTTCAACTTAAATAATATAATACAAATTAAACCAATATATAATATTTATTTCAGGAATAATCTGATAGTACAAATGACCCACAAATAATAACAATGAGAATCAAATCATAGAATAGAACAATGGCCATAAGCATCATCCCCAATAACATACCAAACATCACATCTCTGACAAGTTTTGGGCTGAAAATTAGGAACCACATTACCAAACATGTAAGGCAAGACATGATCTACTTTCTTCTCATCCTTCTTCTCCTCCTTGGCAGGAGCTATGCTCGTTATCGCGGCGGATTTCCTGAACTTCCTGACCTTCTTGATGATCTTGACAGGATCGGCTTCGCCAACGACAGTGGCAGTGTTCTTGGGAGGGTCCAGAACAATTGAAGTGACTCCCTCTATGCCTGCTATTAACTTCATCACCTTCTGCCTGCACTTGGAGCACAGTAGATTCACTGACACCACTGTTTTCTGCAACCAATTAAACCCACACACACACACATATATATAGAGTCAGGACCATGTCTGTGTATATGATCACAAGTGTACTGCAATGTGTCAGCATGAACATGAATATGAATAAGATAAGGTAAGGGTTAGGGATATGAAACCTTTGACATTCTAAATGTATGTTGTCAGGAACATGCAGAGAGTGTCGGCTTATATATAAAACGGTTCGCTCACTATGATATATGAGTTTGTTTGTCTTACTGCAACTGGAAAGTAATTGGATTGTTGGTTGTGAAAAGTAAATGTTGTGGCAGAGTTGGTTGGTGTCTGGAATTAACTGTCTGTCAGAAGCTAGTTAATATGATTGTTCCCATGTGCAATTATTGTGTTTGTTGCTTCACCTCTCAATCATTTTTTTTTCTTTTTTCATCTACAATAACCGGTGCATACTTATTACATGAAGGTCTTGCTTAGAGGCGACTTGTCAAATTCCAAGAAAATCACTTTGATTGAATTTTTTTATTTAGGAAGTATTCATTTTCTTGGTTGGTATGTATGAACTCTGGAAGAGTAAATTACCTTCTTAACTAACTATCAGCCAGAGTTTTCAGCTGGATTGTATTTTAAGAGTGTCACGGTGAGTTTATAGTAAAAAAAGTGATGTGTTAGCATGACTTGTACACTCAAAAGTTTATTTGTCATACAATAAGTTAAGAAGTTTTAGATATAACTTCAATTGTAGACCTAAAAAAAGTGTGAGGCAAGATATTTTAAATAGCTTGTGAGGTAATCAGAATTTACAAAATTTAGAATAACTGATATATTACTTTTATAATATTGATTAAATGTCTATTCAATTATGCATCCCGTTACAGCCAATGAAACACATTATTCTGTACCAATTGCAATACTAACGTTGAAAACTTGATCCCACATGCTCTGCATGGTTACCCAGAGTATTGTAACTTGATTTATCAATGAAATCAGAGTTTGTGTACTTAAAACTAATATACTTGAAAATGTCAAATATATAATGATAAACAACATACATATCTGACACAGTGAATCAAATACAACAAACAAAACCTGCTCCAAAAGTGCATATAGATACAGTGCATTCACATAAACATAACCTTTACTATTTGATTGACATAGTTTTGGTATTGCACAATGAAAATGTGACAAGGTAAAAATCATTCTCATTGCAGCCAATTGTAAATACAAAGCCAGCTGTATGAATTAATTGGGCATGTGGGCTTGAGATGGAGTAGCTCACATGTCCCCATCCTCTCCTCTCCTTAATGTTCAAACAATCAAAATAAATAAATCAAACATGGCCTATTTGTTAGGTAACTTTAAGCACAAAAAATAAAGGACAACTTTAATTTTCATTGGTGAAGGTCTCAATCACTTTCAATTAGTCATGGACTCTGATTGTCCAATTGTAATTAATTAAAGAATAATTATATGTTACATTTAATTATAGACTTTTACATCTAATTTTAAAAGTTATTTTTTTCCAATTCATATAGCTATTTTTGTTAAGCTTTAGTTATTTTTTGCCAAATGATTTAAATCATGTTTATATACCTACAGCCTGATTGAGGCCATCACTATCAAGTTGGTCACAAGCTCTCTAAAAGCTATCTGATCTATACATCTATTTGCCTTTTAATCCTAATTTTTTGCTCTGACCTTTTTTAATTTTTTCAATAACTTGTTTCAGTTTGTTGTAAGGTTTGAAAAACTCGTGAGAAATAATCTAATTTTTTGTTTGTTAATCGGATTAAGAGTAATTAATCATTTGGTTGTGGGGATAGTTTTCGAAATGCTAATAAGTTCGTTCGCATAATATTTTATCAAAATAGCTTTTCTTTAAATTTAAGATCTATTAGATGGCACGTAGTTTAGTAATTTTGTTTAAAATTAATATTTGAATTGAAAACCTCACTAATTAAATTTAAATGTAGGTATGTATAACAAGTATACGATTAGGTACATAACATATGTGTAACCATCCCATTAACTAAATGAATTTTTGTATGATATATATATATATATATATAATTACGTTTAGTTCTCGATGTCATTTCTTTAAAATAATTTTGACATTATTGAGTAAATATGTGTACCTTATCTAACTTATAATTACGTATGCTCATTATTGTTAGCTAGCATTTGACTTTGAGTTTTGGAAACTTTTAATGATGTGGTCACTCATTGGCTTCATAATGTTTTATCTTAGACTCTAATATAAATTAGGTTCGCAAGTTAGCTGTTGAAAATAAATTCTTGTAAGGAAAAAAAAGAAATCTAAAATCTCAATTACAAACTAATTGGAAATTTGTTTAAAAAATTTCTTGTTCAAAACAAAAAAGTTCTCGACACAAGGTACCTACATGCAAAATTATTTATTATTAACGATAGTTATATAATTGGAAAAAAATCAAGAGTGCTTAACTTTATAATTATAAGTGACACCTCAATTATTGAATTTCTGAGTGACATCAAATGGGAAGATTCTAATTGGCTTTGAAATTAATTAAGAGGATTCACTTATTATCGAACTCATTTAAAAAAATAAACATAGGATGGTTGGTAAAGATCAAAAAATGGTACACAACAACCTTAATTTTCTCGGACACGTTTTTCGCTTTCCTATGTCCTAGGACCATGCATGATGTTTTTCGTAAGAGGAATGTGGCTGTTTCAAAGATATATATATAGCCTTTAATTAATGTGTTGATCCATAAGATCTTCTTTGGATGAGAGAAGAAGATATGGAGGTATGAATTCTCGACCACATGTTGGTCGGGAACGATCAACCAGTAGAAATGGGTTGGCAATATTCATACCCGACCAACAATGACTTAATGTTGCTGAGGTATAAATATAACATACCCAACCAACATTGCTTCATTGTTGGTTGGGAATGTTATATTATACTTGAACAACTTTAACTCAATGTTAGTCGGGTATACTCTAATAATTTCTTTTTAAAAGGAATTCAATCTGATTTCAAATCATTTACAAAATTTGAAAATTCAAAACAACACAATTCAAGTTGATTACATCAATCAAAATAACATAGTTGTAATTTTAATTACAATTTATAATTAAAGTTGTACTTCTTCATTATTCCGATGACAACGAATCTCCGGTTTCGGGTATGAACTTCTTCATCATGTCGAACATCTTCCTCATTTGCTCCTCATTCTTCTGTGTAATCTCCTCATCTTTCTCCTTTAGGCGCCTTTCGAGTTCCTCATTCTTCTGAGCATTCTCTCCGTCTTTCTCCTTCAAGCATATCTCGAGTTGTTGTAGGCGTTCTTCTGAATATACTGGGTTGATTTTATATCGGGTAGATTCATCTAATTTCGATCCATTACTAAAAGAAATATATATAACTATTAAAAATTAAATAAATAAAACACAATTTAACGTGCAACTTATATATCTAATCAACATTAACTTTCTATAAACTATAATTAAACACTTCAAAAAGTAAATCTAGAAATACGATGAAAACCAGTCAATCTTCAACAGAACGAACGGCGTCAAAAATTACTGCAGACTACTAATATTTCTTTTGGATAAAACTCGTGAATATGAAATACGCCGGGCGACATTTTTACAAATGAGAGATTTTTAGAGGATTTGTAAGAAATACGGCTTTGTTACACAAAAATGGGAGCAGTCTTTTTATAAAAAAAATTTTTTTGACCATACCCAACTAATATAGACTATGTCAGTCGACTATGGTGAATATGATTGTTATGTCGAAATATACCCGACCAAATCATACTCTTATCCTCGACCAACTCATAATACCGTACACCTGATCAACTCTATTTGGGTTCGTCGGGTATACTATATTATTCGTGCTTATACCCGACCAACACGCGTTGGTCGGGAATATTAAAGTAGACATAATTATTTGTTCTGAGTGACATCATCCATATGAATAGAGGACTTATGTGATCGAACTCACTTAAAACGAACATAGGATCGATGGTTGGTAAATATGAAACGTGGTACTCGCCAACCTTTCCTCGGACACGTTTTAGGCGTTCCTAGCTAGCTACATCCTTGGACCATGCATGATGTTTATCTTAAAACAAATTAATGTGCCTTTTGTTTATAGATAGCGTTTAATTATTATGTGGATCCGAGCCACGCTTGTGTGTGTGTATATATATACATATAGCTAGCCTTTGAAAGACGGAACAGCTCCACCACTCCCATTCATTTTCCCAACACATACATTGTTTAGATAAGAGAGACGTACGGAGATATGGAGGTTGCGCAGCTTCTTCACATGAACACCGGCGACGGAGAAACTAGTTACGCTAGAAACTCCTCCGTTCAGGTTGCTCTTTCTTTTCCTTTACATGACACAAACTTTTGTATCGTAAAAAGACAAGGTCAAATTTATCAAATTGATATTTTTATTTGAAAATTTTAGATATAAGTATAGAACTTTGACTCGAAAGAGGATGTCACATGGGCGTAACTAAGAATGATGACATAATCAAAACATTTATACAATATTGAACAGATAAATGGAGGACTTGAAATCTTAATAAACGCGATATCAAATTATGACTTATTATGTTTCATGAGTTAGAAGTACTTCTTTTGTTCATACATGTATGGAGTTTCTCGAAACTTGAACTCTCATAATTTGATATGTACATGTGTTTTAGAATCTCAAATCTAAGTATCATATTTTTTTTTTTTTGTAAATTAAACACTTTAGTCTTCTGTTATAAATTTGAGTTTTTGGGTGAGTCTGTATTTTAGCTTGTTAATGTCGTCTGATATTAAGTTTAACTTTGGAGATGACGTCAAATATAATTTTGGGTTTTGTTGAATTTTGCAGAGGAGGATTATATTGTCGACCAAGGTGATAATTGAAGAAGCGTTACGAGAAATGTTGAATAAAAATATTATAAGTATAGGCGAGAGCATGGGAATAGCGGACTTGGGTTGCTCCTCGGGACCCAACACCTTGCTGGTCGTCTCCGAAATTATGCACGTCGTACACGACGAATGTTTGTACCTCGGGCGCCCGACGCCCGAGTTCAACGTGCTTCTCAACGACCTATTCACTAACGATTTCAACAACTTGTTCATGTCGCTGCCTGATTTTTACGACAAAATGAGAAAAGAAAAGGGCCATTGTTTCGGGTCGTGCTTCGTGTCTGGCCTGCCCGGTTCGTTCTATGGTAGGATTTTTCCGACCAAGAGCGTGCATTTTGTGCACTCCTCTTCAAGCCTCCACTGGCTGTCTCAGGTGATCACTAATATTTCCTTATACTTGATTTTTTTCTCTTTTTGTAAATAAGTATTTTTTTCAATGTTAAAAATAGTAATTTATTTTGATGTTATCAAGTTGTAAATTCATGTGTATAATAACTAGAGAGACATAAACCTGGATGGGAAAATATGAAAACAAAACTAAAAAGGTTAATATATCATACTAAATTTGTCAGAGTATAAAATTATAATTGATCATTCAACCTTGTCCCTTAATATGATAGTTGAAATATATGCGATATATGATGAAACCTACATGTGTGTAGGAGTGCAAGAAAATGCTTCAACTTTCAGTTGATTAACCTTTTGTAGAATCCGTCCTATGATCATATTATAAAATTTATTTATATCCGATCCATAAACAAATGGGTTTTAGTGGTTGGAAAATTATTTCACAAATTAAGTGAATACAAAAAGAAGCAATATCATCGAAAAGGTTGTGAACTCTCTCTCTCACTATCATCTGCGGTCCATTGGCTTTTTGTATGAATCAATAATGTGCAGACGAGATAGCGCAGTACGTACCATAAATGGTCCACGGAAACTAAACAACGACCCAACGTTTGGAAGTTCTCATCACATGTGAGGCCTAACACGATGCCGTGTGTGTACGTCGCAGATTGTATTCAAATAAGTTTCTCATGTACCATAGAAGGATTCGAACCTCTCACTCTACCACTCAACTCGTACTCATTTATAATTGAACAAAATTGTTACGTCCACACGTAAGTTCAAAGTGTCACACATTAGATATTTAACCTAATAGACTAGTATTTTGGGTCAAATGTGGGCTCTAATGTATATATGAGATTCTTTGGGTGTTCCTTCTTGGTAAGACTCGGATCTCCCCAACAGTATTATTAGAGACTTGGTTTGTATACTCTCATGATTAAGTGGGCCGAGTACTCCTATGATTGGTAAGACCAGGATCATGATGTGCTCCTATCATGGTGAGGCCCGACTAGGATGAAAAAGACTCTTATGCCCGATGTGATGAGACTCAATGTGGAGGGGGGATTGTTAAGTCCAAAACATGAGAGGTTGAAGTTTTTTGGGTCCAAGATGATCTCTAATGTGTATATAGGCTTTCCTTGAGTGCTCTCCATTTTTTGGGTCAAATGTGGACTATGTGTGTTTACAGTGTTAATGGTGGTCGTCATGCGTTGTGACGTTTTGGCCATTTTGAGCCAGTTTTGTATTGATTTTAACTGATTTTGACCAATTTAGGCCGGTTATATCCAAACTAATTATTTTTTAAAAAATAAATTTGAAAATATTATACCTTGTAACATGATATGTATTTTTATTATATATGTAAATTACTTTATATTAAAAAATTAAAAATACAAAAATGGAAATCTACTATGACGTCGCCATGCCTCCAAAGGCCCTACTGTCCGCCATCATAGCTTCATGCGACATCTACAACCTTTGATGTTTTATTAAATATTAACAAAATTTATGTAATATCTAATATCGTAGCTAGTTTACATTACTTCATAGAACTTTTTGGGGGTTTTATGGTAAAATAATTATATTATCTAATTAATACTGTAACTAATATATATCTATGATATTTTTTTGAAGTATTTGTGAGAAAAATCTCATATAGCATGCTTGGTTTTAGATAAAATTAATACTATATATAAACTAATGTGTTCTTGTAGAATTTGGTAATGCATGATTTTAAATAATTACTGATGCAATTCAAAAGGGAAAATATGGAACATGCATCCATTAATTATTACCCAAACTTATTTATAAGCAAAGTAGGTTGTCATTTATACTTGTCAAAAAAAAAAAAATATATATATATATATATATTGAAATGAATATATA
>JAYMTP010001634.1:0-23022 GCA_036897365.1 Geranium brycei
AAATTACGCTTGACTTATTACCACAACACAATGATAATAATAATGCCGATTTTATTGCTACTAACAGAAGACAAAACATTTACATATCGATTGGGCTAAGGCAAATTTCCTACAATATCAACATGTTATCAAATAATCATGTTATAAGACAAAAATAACAAATATTTGGCTAGCCTCTGATACCACTGTTGGGTGACGGGGGATCTCATACTTAGGAGCGTATGCAAATAACAAAATTTTTAACTGCGTTTCTTCACAATGACCTACTGCATGTTTAAGACTAATCGACGAAAGGGATAGAATTAGATTTAACTCTTATAGATCCAGCTTTAACCAACCTTTATGAGTGAACAAGTTCTTCGTGAATCCAGACTTGAACCCAAATCCGGACTTCGAATGGATGAAAGCGTCTCCATCGGGATGCTCCCTCTACTGGTATGCACACGAACAAGTCTTGATCGAAGCTTGATGAAGATTAATCTACTAGAATTAATCTCCTCAAATAGATCTAATCAACCCTTTGTTTATATCTCTAAAATGTAACTGATGGCTAATGTTACGAAAATCGCATTAGGGTTTCAAGTAAGCCGTTGCAATATATATATAAACTTTTGGGTGTAGAGATTTTATTCTCAGTAAAATCCTACTTTATTCTAAATCCCTAATTCAGAAAATTCCTCAAATTCGAATTCCCAATTGGTTGTTTCCTTTTCCGTTTCAGATTCACAATCGGAAACGGGGAAGGAATCTGCGCCGTCGCCACGGACCCGCCACGGGACCGTGACTGATCAGCTAACTCCTTTGGTCACGGACCCGCCACGGGGCCGTGACCGATCAGCCAACTCCTTTGGCCGATTTGGCCGCTCTGTGGCCAACTTCTTTAGCCACGGACCGTGTCCATATCGGTTACCCCGTGGTCAACCTTTGGTCATGGGTTCGTGGCCACTTGTGCACTCCGTGGCCAACCTTTAGTCATGGATCCGTGGCCCCTTGTGGTCCCGTGTCCTTTAACTTATTCTCCTAATGGGTTCTTAACCCTTATAGCTTCGGGCTTGTTCTTTGTGTGTGACCCTATAGGCTCATAAGTAATTGGCAAATGGCCCCAAATCCATATTTGGTCCATTCATCATAAGTGGCCTCTAGTAAGACATTATGAGTACTCAATGATCATGATGATCAGTGATTCGACTTAACCTCTTTGTAGTAACTATCATAATCCCTTTGTCACTAGATATCTTGTTTGAATCTAAGGTATAGAGTCGTCACCCTAATATATTCAAACCTGTTTCTTGATCTCGAGATGACTTAGTACGATAACTCTTTATCACTAGTACGACCGTACATTCATTCTCAGTCATACTCATCAAGAGACCTAAGCAGATATCGTTCCCACTAGTACGTGAGGGACAAATCCCTTGACCGTCATTCGTATCCCTCATTTAGCTCGTTGCTAAGTTAATCATACCCGTTATGACCATCCTGTTATGGGGGCGTTTGGAATACGTCAAACTTAGGAAGTAACTATGTAGGAATCCACGAAGACTCAAAAGTCCTTAAGGATTCAATGATACTACGACAATTGAAAATGCTCATGACTTAATCTTTGACACATTGCTTAGGTCGGGTTGTCCAATATCATTTCTCTAAATGATATCTATGATCTGACTTGATAACTCTTTACCTATGATCAGTAGAGCGTGATCATCAGTCATCCACATTCTGGTCTCTATATATATACATATAATTGCAATCAGGTACAAACTTTGGGTTTTTTACAAACTGTCCAAACCCATGGCGAACAGGGAAACTTTTGCGTTGAGGTTGGAACTTTAAGTTAATCTATGCTTCCTCTTGAGGAAAATCTCCCCAATTTAAGTTAATTTTATCCCATCTCAAATACTTTGCAGCCTATATTATACTATACGTGTGTCACAGGGTTATCAATTACCTTTTCAAGAAACCATGTCGCTTTTGGTGAAAAATCGAGGATACCCTAGAATTGCAATTTTCTCACCAATAGTCTTTTTATTATTTTTTGTAAAAAATTAATGTTAATAAGACTAAAATGCTCCTAAATATGTTTGAAATTTTCAAAATGTGTCATTTTTGACACACCCACACTCTACTTCCTTCCTCCCCCTTCTCTCTCTCATCCCTGCCTCCTTCTGATTTCACTAAATTGAGTTATGTCTTTCATTTTAAATTAACATCAAAATGCTTAAAAGGTCTCAATTTCTACATTAAATTTTCAAAACTCCTACGATTGCAACTCATAAGTATCCCCAAAATCGAACCAAAACCAAAATTGAATAAAAATGTCCAATTTTCATGGCTTCAGACATGAGTGTTGATCAACTTACATAAACGACACTTCCCTTGTGCTACCATCATATACCCTAAATTGATAAAACACTAGCACAAATCAGCAAATACGATCACGTACAAATTAATTCACTTTAATTCCTTTGCGTATTATGAAGACAGGGAAAAGAACTATAACTATAAATTTAATAGAAACAAATTGCCAATAAAAAATCCTCTCTTTTGCATTCACAAGCAAATAAAACGAAGCAGGAAAAATTAATAAAACCAACCGCTGAAAATCAGAAGAAAAAAAATGAAGTAATCAGTAAAGTTGGTCTTCGTCCTACTATCAGAGATCACTCACCTAGTCTCATCCATGGAGTTCGCGAAACTCCTAATCGGCCACAACTACTGGTTCCGCATCACCATCCTCATCATCAAGCTATTGAAGTTCATCTCCAAGCTAAGCGAGTACACCAAATCTATTTCAGATTTAGCATAGAGTCTGATTCTTGGATCTTCCTCAAACCGAGACACCACCACTCGATATCTTGGCCAGGTCTGTAGAGAGATTCTTCACTCTTGCGACAAAGATGCACTCACTATTAACTAGGCGACTCGGTCCAACTCGCACAGGTTGGTTCTGGATTTCTTTCGCGTGCGGATGATCGATACGGGTAATGAATTTGGTCTTCAAATCGAGCGAGTACCACAAGGTCTCGGCGGAGGTGTGTGTGTGTGTGTGTGAGAGAGAGAGAGAGAGAGGGAGGGAGGGAACTAAAGGGTAGGTTTCAAAATTTAAAATATATTTTATGGTGTTTTGATCTTTTAATCGAAATTAAAAATGAAAATAAATTAATTTTTAATGGAAGTTAATGAAATTATTAACAGTAAGAAATTTACAATTTAAGGGTATTCTTAAAGTGAATTTTTTAAGTGTAGTTATGTGAAAATCACTGAGGGGGGAAATTCAGCGTCTCGCGCATCGCTCTACGCCTCCTTTCCCGACACGTGCATCAGACACGGTCGTGTCAAGTAAATTTATATTCCGGCTAAAATCTGAGTCAAACTCACAGGGAACAAATAGGGATCTCTTATTTAGCTAATTATGGTTTCCTTTTCGAAAATAAAAATAAAGTAAACACAATTTTGTAGGGGTTTTAATTTTATAAAAGAAAATAAGTTGAAAGATGGTTAGTTACAGAATATTCTAAGGATAATAGGGATGGAGGTGGGAATCAACAATTGAACTAGCAACCACGGGTGCTAGACCAACGACTCAATGCCAATCCAAGTTTAAATATTTAATCAAGCACAATGTATTGAGCAATGGCCTATGTTATGACCATGTTACCCGTCTCTCAACACTGGATAACACCTAATATTGGACCGACGACCCTCTATAAACGATCCTCTACAGCCTTAAGTTCAGCAATTTTCGTATCGAGTGATTGACTCTAGGAGATCGACCCCTCGGTTCTAGACTGTCCCTCTGAGGCTCAGTTTCGAACTATGATTGTGTTTATAAAGTAGCTAAGTTCACAAATACATATAGGCACAAAGTAGATTCAATACTCATTAGCATGCAATGATTAATTAATTAAAAGTGTCAAACATCGAGTATCACACGTCTAGCACCCATGATTTAGGGTTTTTAGCTCCTCATCATGGTACAAAATGTAAGAGACATAATCAAAAAATTGAAATACAAGAAGGAATAGAAAGAGCAAACTCTGAGCACGAAGGCTCGGATCGATATACTCCGAATCTTCTACTTTGATCTCCGAACAACGACTCCTTGCTAATCCTTGTGATCTCAGGTGATGGGTTTCAACTCCTCCTCTGGAACTGCTCTGGAACTCGTAAAAGACTAAAACTTTCGGAACGCTCGCTCAGAAAACGCAGCTGCCTTTTATAGATTTTCCTGAATCTGCTCAATGTGACTATCGTCACATGTATTGTGACGATCGTCACGTAGTCGTCACTCCTCCGTCACAGCTCCGTCACTCCATCGTCACAACTCTCTATAAGTTGGTTTATTTCATGTGACGATCATCACATGGATTTTCGCCCCCTTCCAGACTTCCAATGCAAAAACTTCCTTCACGAGAATTGTGGCTCTTCTCGTCCTCTTCAATCCTGAGACTGTAGATTTTTTGTTTTGGTGCAACCTTTGAATGCATTTTTGAGTTCATTCCCATTAGAATTACAGAAAAGTTTCTTAAAGAGAATTGTAGATCAACCAGTTATCTTCGATTTGATATAACTTTGGATAAAATCGGCTTAAGTACGAGAAAATTGTTCTCTCTAAGAAATTCTGATGCGATTCTGGTCCATTTTGCTTCATTTTCACTTGTTTTCTACACAATTGCACTAAACATACCCGAAGGCGTAAAGTGGTACAAAAGACTCTAAATAACCACATAAATTCGGCACTAAATGTGGGTATAGAAGTATCGATTTAAGCACCGAATGGACCCACATCAATCACCTAATCTCAAGAGTAGTTATATGAAATTTTCTCTTAGACTTCAAATTCATATTCGTACAGTAGATAAATATTATAAAATTGGAGAAAACTAAATGGTTAAGTAGGGTGCTATGTTAATGAATATATTTTTCTTTAATATATATTACAACCATTAAAAAGCTATTTCCATAGACAACATTCAAAGCTTGAATAAAGATAACATGATGATCCATCACAAAATACCATTTTCCGCTCTCCCCCACTCGTAAGAGTATAATTGAGAAGTTGCTACAAATTGAAATAAGTTTTCCAATCACTTGTTACAAGTTTATGCCAAATGGAAGACTTGATCGTAGAAGAGGAATCTACTACTATAGTTTATTTCAATATTTTGAAGATTTCGAAGGTGAATAAATTTTGAAAATTAAAGAGGGATAATTTCACCCAGCATCCCTTAGAATAGGCAGATTCTCACATAATACCTTTTATAATGTCTTTTCTCATCAGCGCCCCTTAGTTTGGCATGTTTCTCACTTTGCCCACTCTCCGTTAGAATCTAGTTAACTCTGCTAAAATTTGGAGTTAAAAGACCAAAATGTCCTTAATTTTATTTTAAATTTTCAGAAGATGCCATTTTGGTCTCTCTCTCTCTCTCTCTCTCTCTCTCTCTCTCTCTCTCTCTCTCTGGGTTTCTACACTTATTGAATGCTCTTGATTTCCAATAAAGGCACTAAATCAACCCATTTGCCCGAAAAAAGGAACAATTGTTTTATATTCTATTTATATTTTGCAAAAACAATTTTGAATAAAAACATTATATAAACCATGACTTAAACTTTCGTCTAAACACTTAATCAATGGATTGATGACAATTTTGTTTTAATTCTGAAATATTATTTTTACCTAAAATATAGAGGAGAATGAGGTTTGGTTTATTTGGGTTGATATGCAATTTAAATCTACACAGTCCTCCCTAACTTTGTATACGAATTATCGGTTGATTTCAAAAAAATTTGTCATTTCATTTCCGAACATCCTTGTGCACCAAATTTTGTGATAATTGAGAACCTTGAATTGCACTATTTCTTCTGCAATTTTTTCTTGTTCAGACGGAGAGAGAGAGTCTTTTGGAAATTTAAAATATAAGTAGGGGCATTTTGGTCTTTTTAACCCTAAATTTTAACAGAGCTAACCAGATTCTAACAGAGAGGGGGCGAACTGATAAACATGCCTAACTAAGGGGGCGCTGATGAGAAAAAAAACATTCTGAGTATTATGTGAGAATCTGTGTATTTTAAGGGGTGCTGGGTGACAATCAAATTAGGATTACCATTGGCTATTTTTTGGAAGACATCTGTGTTATGAGCTGTTGAAAAATGTTTAAACAGCAGATACAAAATTAGTCGACAACAAAAATGGTAATATTATTGATTCTCTTTTGGTCTTTCTTGTTTTCTCAATGACATGATTCTTATATTCATGCTATTTCTCTTTTTGCTTCTAAAGACCAATTTAACTCTTTTCAAATTTTTGTCTACTCGTATGAATATGAATTTGGATGATAAAAGGTATTTTAGTCATTTACAATAAATAATTAACATTATTAGTATTATTAAAGTAGAGTGAGATTAAAACTATTTTAGATGACCTCTCAAAATTTTATGAAATTAACTTTACTTAAGTGAGAATGTAATACAATTCAATCTACCAAAGTTAAATTTCCCCACAATTAAATTACGGTGAGTCACAGAAACAACAATGATCCATAGGGTTGTGTATGGTTGGTTAACCGAACTAACAGATCCAAACTCAAACCAAACTGAGAATGTTGGTTTTAAAATTTCTAAAACCATAATCAAAACCAAGTGTAATTGAGTGGCCGAGTTTAACCGACTAGAAAACAGGTTGGTTTTATGTTTAAACCGAATCATACATATTTTACGGGCTTGACATTTGGGCTGATTAAACCGAATCATACATATTTTACGGGCTTGACATTTGGGCTGATTTTAGGTTTAAATTTTTTCTCGTTCATATTTTACTTTACTATTCATATTCATATTCTACTTTATCTTTTCTCGTTACATCTGAGACTGTAAATACGAACTTAAGCCAACTACCGAGGAGGGTTCTGAAGCCGGAATTTCTTTCTTCGTCAAATCTATATTCATTAAGAAGATAGATGCAGTCTGATGGACAGAATGAGATAGATACGAAGGTTGTGAATTGTGATGAGTTTCATTAATTCGATTTGGAGAACTTTTATATAATTCTAATAAGACGGTGCGAACACGATTTCAAATATAAGAAAAAAACTCTTTTCTAGTTGTAAATTTGTAGGGTTCCTGACATGAGATGTATTAGAGATTTAGAGTATGCAATTGAAATATGTATCTGGAGGTGTAGAGCTTTTGTCTAGTGTTGAAACGATTTCGTATACAATAATGAAGAATGATGCGTGAATGATTATAGGCACGACATATGACAAGTGAAATTCCAGTTTGGTTCTTTCGGTTAACCAATAATTTTTAATCAGTTGGGCTTTAATTTTCACATGACTAGCTTGCAAAATGGATCGCGGATTTGCCCGTAATCACAACATGACATAGACAAGACAACTAAGCAAGGTAGCACAAGGGAAAAGTAAACAATTATTAATGGGGGTACACATGGGCCACAATATGGAGAAAATAGGAGTCAATTTACGCGCACATTAGAGTCTACACTAGCCCCACCCACCATCGTCAACGACCCCTTTACCAAAATGGAATGCAAATAACTGAAACCCATTTCATCCACATTTGTATAACATTACTTTCCCAGATTCCACACTCGTCCCTGTTTCTTCTTCCGTCCATCTCGCGATAGGGTTCTGATCCAGTCGTTTTCTTCATCGCCACTTCCCGGATCTGTTCTACTTCTATAGCAGATCCTCAATAATGTCAAACTTCTACCATCGGATCAGGGTCTCTTCGTCCCTGATCAACCAGCTCAAGCACCGAGTGAGCTCCAACTCCATGCTCTTGCACTCCAGGGCTTTCACCACCTCCGAAGGCCACCGCCCCACCATCGTTCACAAGCGCAGTATCGACATCCTCCACGATCCTTGGTTCAACAAGGTTTACTATTCATCACTCAGATTTGCTTTCTCTCTCGCCTCTGTGCTTTTTTTTTTGTGGATTTCTTAGTGTTCACTACATTGATTTGGTTTGTATTGTGGGCGCTGTTAAATTGATACTGAATTGTTGATGTTTATGGTGGCTATATTAGATTGCTGTTTTGGGATGTTGTGGAATGTTGATTCTTCATTTTGTTACTGTATTGATGAGTGCTTATGAATTAGCTTTGCTCTATTTTATTACTCGTTGATTATTGAGTTCATTTGTTTTCATTATTTCTATGCATTTTTGAAGAATAGTATGGTAAATTAGAACTTTGTGTTATTCAGTTTTAAATCAACAAACATAGTTTAACGAATGTTCTATTACTTTATCAATATAGGGGACAGCTTTTTCCATGACAGAAAGAGATCGTCTTGATCTCCGAGGACTTCTTCCCCCAAATGTTATGTCTTCAGACCAGCAGATTGATCGCTTCAGTAAAATTCTAACACCTCTTTCTCATTATTATACTGATAAGTCTAGTGTCATTGACAATTCAATTGATGTACAAATTAGCCTTTGGCAGAACGAGATAAGTTGCCTATGAAACCATTATGAAACTTGATATTTCAAAAGCTAAATATAGTTTAATAAAACCAACCTCTTCAGTGGCAATATGTATGCTGGAGAGACTGGATCCAGTCTGTACATAAGCAATTTAGGTGCATGATATTTTCCTTTCCAAATTCATAGGCTGATAAATTATGATCACTGTACCAAATTATCAGAAGTGATGTGGGGTGATTGGTTTAGATTACTCAAAAAAGTGTGCCCTTTTGAAGACACCCAAACTGCTTCTTACTTAAAGCTAACATCTATTATATTATCATCAATTTGTTAATTCACAGTGGCGGACTTGAAGAGGCTTGAAGTGCAAGCTAGAGATGGACCATCTGATCCAAATGCTTTGGCCAAGTGGAGGATACTTAACAGGTTGCACGATAGAAATGAGACGATGTACTATAAGGTGAATGATAACTGAATTCTGTTTATTTCATTTATATGCTGCACAATTTGTTTAAACTCGGTGTTTAGAATTTTGCCTTATTCATGACAATTTGGAATGGTTTTAATATTGTCTGCATTTTGCAGTTTACCATGATGACTAGCTAAGCATGAAATTTATTATTACTGTTCTATGGTAGACCGACCTCTTACTCATGACATCATGTGGGAGTAGATATTTCAATATTCACCCAAACTATAGCAAACTTTGGCCATTTTCAACCAGGTTTTTCCCCATGATGTGTATAGGGAGGGTGGCCGAAGGATTTTCTTACTAAACTAAAACTACAGGTGGTTCTTTTGGTGTGAGTTTGAGGAGTATAAGGAGGCCATTGTTTTATTTTGTGATGAGTATGTAAATGATAATCGTGTATAGTTAGGGGTAGCTAAATGACATTTTCCCTTACTTTTATTTTATTCTTTGTACTCCGTCAATATCATGGGGCATGAGGTAGGTGGAATGCATGTTTCTCTGCCTAAGTGGAGTGGTATATTTTGTTTAGCAATATGATCAAGAGCCAACACTGTTTTTTAATCAGTAGTGCATTCAGAAAGATGATGGGAATCATGATTATTTGCTTTGTGTTGCTTAGTTTTGTTAACCAGTATAAAACTTTAAAGGATTTTCAGTATTTTTGACGTATTGCTGTAGTGGATAGCTGTATCTTAGTTTAAGTAGCTTCATTAATTGCATGGTGAGTTTTCCATTTTGCTTGTAGTGGAGCATGACAGAAGGAGGGAGGGGTAGGGCTTGCATAAACCCTTACACCCATCTAATCCTCACTGAAACACTATTCTTGTAATAGCCTTGATTCAGAAGGTATCCCTCACATTCTTGATCATATAGATGCACATGCAGAAAGTGACAAAAATTATGCTAGTTTTGTATCATAAGAGAACATAGTTCAATTGAATGAGTAGTGTTCCTTGAATAATGCTCTTTCTAACTTCACACGAACTTTGAAAGTAGATGGTCTCTACAACTGCATCACCCCCAGATGGCACAACTCTGCATAATATGTCAAAGCTAGCAGTATTAGCACGCTTGCTTGTGCAATTTCACTGGAATGTTTCTCATCTGATGAAAATAGTCTCCATGATCTCTTCTTCTTGAAATCTGTGAACTGTAGCTAGATAAAAGAACATAGAAATAACTGCTTATCATCTGATGCCAATAGTTTCTGTTATCTCTTCCTCTTCAAATTAGTTAACCGTGTCTAGAGAAAAGAAAATAAATAGGTATAAGTATCTTGCATATCATGTCAAGCTCATTGAAGTATATGAATACATTTAGCTGTTAACATGTGTGTTTATATGTGTTCTATATGCCATGCTCTTTCTGTGGGACAACACAAAGTTGTTGTATCCAACGGCTTAGAATATCGTTAGCAGCTAGTGCTATGGGTCCCATTGCTTGATCAATTTGCATATGTTACAGGTTTTAATTGCAAAAATTGCGGAATATGCACCGATAGTATATACTCCAACTGTTGGTCTTGTCTGCCAAAACTACAGTGGTCTGTTCAGAAGGCCGAGAGGAATGTATTTTAGTGCCGAAGACCGTGGAGAAATGATGTCTATGGTCTACAACTGGCCAGCTGATCAGGTTTCTAATACTTATCAATAGTGCATTTAATTTCCACTTCATTTACTCCAGTTAATGCTACTTATTGATCAGTAAGACAAAGAGCTTTAATGGTAAACTGTATACACGTGCTCCTGAGGCTCATTTTCTATCAGTAAAGGCATCTTCATGGAAATGTTTTTTTCTAGTTTTCTACTATTTCCTGCACAAGTACAATTAGCAATCAAATAATGGTTTGGGTGAAAAGTTTATCATCTAAAATATCATTTGAGAAACTTCCTCTTTGTCTTTGACGAGAGCAAGGCTTAGAAGGAATGTTTTCACGTGCTAACTGAATCTCTTGAAACAAATGGAGCTTTACATGCATTAGACGTAAGTTTTTGTCCTGTTGTTACATGTTAGATAGTTATGTTTTGTGTACAACTTGATGGTTAATTTAAGACTGTATTTATTTCTAATTTAGCCGGTTCTCTCTGCGTACTAAAGAATTAGTGTTCCGACCATTGTAATTTAATGCTAGGCTCTTGGACTTTTCTGTCCTATGAGGCATTGATGGAAAGAGAGAGTTGAACTTTGTTATCTGATATCTTAATAAATCTAGCTTTTATTGGCATATAGTCTTCTTACTGGTTATCAAATTTTGAGGCCATATAATTTTAGTTTTCTCTGGTGAAACAAAACATTCTCGGTTCTAAGATGAAAAAAGTAAATGTAATTAAATCATTTGACCTTTTTCCACCTTACAGCTTATTTATTTCTCCATCCATGCTGTATAAAACAGTGTCTAGTGGTTTATCGGAGTAAGGGAGGATAATATATGTGCTTTAGACATCATGTCAGCAAGACGGGTTAAGTATCTCCAATGATACACCTTACATTTAAGCTAATGTAGGGAGTGATTTGTATTGGTATTAGTGTAGGGAGCTACCTTGTCATTTTTTATTCCAACCACGCTCTCTACATTTAATCTAGATACATTATTGTAATAATATATTTTACTTGCATGAATAAAGAAATATAATATACTATGAACGAGGAGGTGATGAGTGAAAAAAAATATAAAATAATAAGAGAGAATGTAGGGAACTCCCTACATGTAAGGAGGGAGAAAGTGAAAAATAATGCAGGGAGCCCCATTGGAGTGGTATTTCTATATTCTCACTCCCTACCATAGCTTTTTAGCTATTGTAGGGAGCCCCATTGGAAATGCTCTTAGAAGCTAGCATGGGTTATACATCATTTTTAATCAAACTGTTTCACTGTCTATTTGTATTTGATTAGAATAGCCAGCTTACCATGTATCTAATTGCTTGGAGATCAATTACTAATTATTATGTATGGAACCCCACGTCAGAGATTTATACGACACATTATTTGCGACGAAGAGTATAGATATGTGTTATATCATGATGTATTATTATATATGTACGCGGCATACACAAACATTTTGGTAACCCTTTCCTGATAAAGGAAAGTTGGGTTGATAAGAGTAAGTTGGTAAGCTATCAACAAATACAAGATTTCAATAAAAGTAGAGGAGAATAGAATTTTAACTTTCCAGGGAAGTTAAAACTCTGGTTTAGAGGGATTCTAAAGTTTTGTGGAGGAAGTGGTATTTTTCTAAAACTCTTTTAAGGTTAATTTCATATCTTGCGGCTGTGGGGTGACTTGAACCCTGGCCACCAGGCCATGAATTCAAGCACTTGACCACTTGGACAGGTAAAGGTTGGTGCTATTTTAGAATCCCACAGCCTTTCCTTAGTGGAGGAATGTTGGTAACAAGTAGAAGGATAATAAAGTAATTATCATACGTTTCTCCACTCTCCATCTCTTCTATGGTAAACCCAGTTTTAGATACTATAGGATTAGGACCCCAAACATCAAAATGAACTAATTCAGAAGGAGAACTAACAACTCAGAGACCTGAATGTCTCGCGAAGTTAGTGGACCGACCTGACCTGACCCCAAACAAAGCATTCCCTTTACAACCTGCGATTTTGCATTTTCCCTTCACCTTCCCATGCGTCACATGTCCTTATGAACTTTCGCGGGAGATTACATTTTTCGGGAATATTAATTTCCTTTGCCAAATAATACCTTTGTGCATACTTGAACTGGGTTTTGTTTAGTTTAGTTCATGACAATATTCACCTTAATGCTATTACTTAGTGAAAGTTTGTGTACCTTAATTCTATTACTTAGTGAAAGTTTGTGTCTGCAGGTTGATATGATTGTTGTTACTGATGGAAGCAGAATATTGGGTCTTGGAGATCTTGGAGTTCAAGGAATTGGGATATCAATAGGGAAGCTAGATTTGTATGTTGCTGCTGCTGGGATAAATCCTCAAAGGGTAATCTTGTCTTGTGTCGGATGTTTCTAAGTTACATATTTCTGATATATGTATGTTAATAAATGCATCCAGAGACATTACACTATGTTTCTTCTGGTTTCGGCAAGTGAAATAGCCCATGTCATAGTTAAAAGGCACTCTTAAATAGTACCTATTTCAGTGGGTGCTCCGTGAAGCTTGCAAATCATTTTTCCTAAGTTATTGAACAGAGGAATTGAGAGCTATCCTACATCAGTAATTAAAATACTAAATAATTGCACACTGTTTTTTAATTTGTAATATCTAACTCATGTTCATTATTATTTACCAAAGGTGGTGGCCATTAAGGCATCTGGATTATCAGCTAATTTTTTTCCATATAAGTTAGTTGAATAAGCCTCTTGGTTGATCTCTTCTCACCATTTATTAACTGAACAAGGCTCAAAAAAAAAGGTTATGGCTATTAAGGCATCTGGATTGTTGGCTATTTTTTCCATAGAAGTTTCTTGAATAAGCCTCTTGGTTGATCACTTCTCACCATTTATTCATTGAACAAGGCTTGGTTTTGTCCTGTAGTTGAATTTTAATGCATTTTTCTTTTGATCCTTCACAAAAAAAATTCTGTTGGATTTTCTTATTCTAATTCGAAAATTGTTCTTTCTCTGTCTTCTTCCTCCATTAGGTGCTTCCTGTCATGATTGACGTTGGAACTAACAATGAGAAACTGCTTAAAGACCCATTGTGTATGTAATCCTTTATCTTCGAGAAAAAAGAACTAGCTGTTATGTTGTTTTTGAGTGCATAACTATGATGGTAGTAATAATATTAGAGAGGAAAATTTGGGCGATCACATTTTGTTGAAAGCCAAGCATAAATTTTCTGAAGCCTGCATTGTAAGTCTTCTTTGATTTGTTGTTTACTTTATTTTTCTCTAATTTGTCAAGAGAGGGAATAACTGAAAATTCTCCGATATCTTGGTAAAATGGGTATTCTAATTTTGAATTTAGTGGAGCTAAATTATTATTATTATTATTATTATTATTTCTTTTATTGCCTGAATCATCATGATATCCTGTAGGGATTAAATAATCTTTCCCGTGAAATAATGCTAGACAAAAAGACCACAGTAAAAGAAAGGTAAAATACTATATTTTACTATAAGGCTTTCCAGATCATGTAATGATTCTGGTTGGATTATAATGTCCTAGTTAAATCCTTTCTTGCCACATTTTGAGCATAGACGTCCAGTTCTACTTTAATTAACAATAATATTGTGCCATTTTTTTTCTTATAATCTATCATTTTGTTGTCTGTAATGCAGATAATCCATTTTTGTAAATAACTATGCATAGCTAAGTTATATTTCTCAGGCTTTTGACTTGTAATTTCATATTTTAATAGAAATAAAGATACTGCATGTGTAGAAAAGAGATTAACTTCACAACAATTAATTACTATTAGTAGCTTTTGATCTCATGTTTTTGTTCTTAAATAATTTTCCTTTTTCACCATTACAAATTACGAAACAATAATTATAAATAGATTTTGTTAATAGATTTGGGGTTGCAAGAACACCGCCTTGATGGTGATGAGTATGTTGCTGTCATTGATGAATTCATGGAAGCAGTGTTTACTCGCTGGCCAAATGTGATTGTCCAGGTAATGTAACCAATTTATACAGCTATGCAGTCAACTAGCAGCTGTAATCCTTGATGGATACTCCAAATGGTAATATCACATTTGGGTTTGTGCAGTTCGAAGATTTTCAAAGCAAGTGGGCCTTTAAGTTATTACAGCGTTATAGAAATACATACAGAATGTTTAATGATGATGTCCAGGTACTAATATTTTGTTCTCTACTGCACATTATGTCTTCTCTCTTTTTTTATTTATATGTTATATAGTGCTGTTTCTTCATATATTTATTTAAACCAGTACCAAACTCTTGAATGACAATTTTACAATTTTGTTGTTGGGTGAGCCATGATATATAGAGGAATTAAAGGAGATCATGGGACTGTACTCAATGCCTTAGTTCGACTATCTATTTTAAACAATATACATAGCGTATCATATGCATAATGAAGAATGTTATTCTGCTATACAATGTAAGAATGCTAGTTATCTTTATCTGTATCTTTATTACCACAGTTGCATCTATGTCACTGGTTATTGCTTACTGATGCACATGAGTTTGCCTCTTACATTGTACTTTTGTCGTATACTATTACCAGAGTTATTGAAGTAGATGCACTGAATATTATTGCTTGATCATAATGCAGGTTGTCTTAGATATGGTAATCAAAAGCATACATTCATTCTTATGATTCATGTTAATTCATCATATAGGGGACAGCTGGAGTTGCAATCGCTGGTCTTTTAGGAGCTGTAAGAGCACAAGGAAGACCGATGATTGACTTCCCTAAGCTAAAGATTGTTGTTGCTGGTGCTGGAAGGTAATAACTTTTCTTGTTTGGTGTGAGGCTCTAATTACGAATCGGTGTACTGAAGAGGATTAAGTTAGTGAATGTCTACCCATAAAAGCCAGACTTAGGATGTTCCATACAGTTATGACAGATATCTGCTGAATTGACAGATATCTGCTGAATTGTTTGAAAAAAGGTTTTATATTTAGCTTCACGATTTGGGTAGGGAGCCTTTTAGTTGTATTAAGGGCCTTAATAGTGCTCCTTGTTAGTGTTTAATTTGCTTACCATGTAATTTGATACATTGTTATTCTTGTGTTGTTATGTGAATAAGAAATTACATAATCTTTAAACTGCTACAGTGCAGGAATAGGGGTTCTTAATGCTGCTAGGAAAACCATGGCGAGGATGTTGGGAAACACTGAAGCAGCTTTTGAGAGTGCTCGAAGACAATTCTGGGTCGTTGATGCCAAGGCAAGTAGTCATACTTATCATCCTAAGCAGTATTAGCAGAGCATCACATTTGTCACAATGACTAGAAAACCACCTCTCGTCTCTTGAAAGTTGAAACTAGGGGCTACTGATCTTAAATTCAGTGCAGTTTTGTCATGCCAATTTGTCAGTGACATTTTAACAGACTTTTTTTGATCGGCAATAATAACTTTATAAAAACCAAAAGGGGGTCCCGGGATGGGATCCCTAAACCAAGTCTTACAAAGAAAACAACACAGAAAAAAACAGGAGAACGAAGCAGATATGCCCAAAAAGTGAGACAGAGATCTAGAGGCGCCAAGATTCTAACAGACTTGATCAGATCAAGTACTAAAATTATACGATTTATGTAAATTATAACAGTGGTTTGATGCACGAGGGTTGCACCAGTGTGGGGGGATTTGGGAGGGTCATTTGTGTATATTATTCTGTCAAACTACTTCTATTTACTTCCTCGAGGTGAATCTAACACTTAATAATTTGGTACATCCTTTAAGAGAGTAGAGCACTGGTTTTTGGAGGAAGAGAGTATTACCTAAGAAATAAGATATGATGGGGCATCTCATATTATTGTTGAGAATGTGTGCCATGTCATTATTTTCTTTGTATTTGATGACACCTTTGTTAATACAATCAGCTGCTGTTAGTATTTTGTCACTACCTAATTGTCCGAATTCCATTACTATTATATATTTATCCCAAAAGCTGTTCATAATAATCTTTTTGTGAATTCTTCCAGGTCTCTATAGGTATATCTGATTATTGTGCATATCGAAAAGATACCTTTCCCTTGTAGTACCACATGATAATTGAATTTCCTTATGTCTGCTCAGGGTCTGATAACCGAGGAACGTGAAAATATTGATCCAGATGCCCAGACATTTGCATGGAAAGTAAAGGAAGTAAGTCGTCAAGGATTAAGTGAAGGCGCAAGTCTTGCAGAAGTGGTTAGTAAAATCTTCACACATTCCAGCAAATGGACAATATCATAAGGTGGCATGTTATATAGCATGTCATTTCACATGATTTCATCTGGTTCAACATGTTATATTGTTGTATTCTGTACACTGGGTTGCACATACAGTTAAAAACACTCTTCGTTGTTGTTAGGAATGCATATGTGAGTGAAAGTCCCACATCGGATTAATGTGGTAACCAGGACCTGATAGGCTAGTCGTTCAGGTAAGAGGTGGGCTATAATGTGTATATTATGGGCTTCCTTGTCATTGCTTCTAGAAAAGGCCCAGTACTCCCAACAAGTTGGTATATCATAGTCTGGTTGCACAGATCTCATCGGACCGTCATGGTGGATCAAGGTAGGCAGGCCAGCAGGATTGTAATACCATGAGTGGATCTGGTAGATGAGTGTGTACAGCAGTTTGCTTAGGCGTGTGAGCATACCCATGTGAAGGGCTCAATGTTATGGAATTTCCTAGAGAGTTATTTATTAGCTATGCTTTTTTTTATCAGCATGTGTTAAGTTATGCTGAACGCTACTCAAAGTATGTTGTTCAAATGCTGCCTAGTATTTGGCTATGTATTGGTTATATAATCATGTTGAGTATAACTACCATGGACTGGTTTCTCATTGGGATTTACCTTTTGCCTATCTGCACTTTACAGTTCAATTATTCATAGTTTCTTCAAGAGAATCTGATTATGTGCTCTTAGTAATTATCAGGATAAATTCTTAGCATTTAATTGCACACACTCGTGGTGCATTCTTGTACCTGATTTTGAACATACCCCAAAATTAAGTAGGAAATTTGTCAATCTTTTTGATATATATGTAACTTATATGTATTTCCATGTTCCGCAACTTCTATATATAGGTCTTTTTGCATTTTGAGATAATACTGTCCTGCATCTTTGTAATATTAGTCTTGTGAAGAGGGCAGATGATGGCCCGTGCACGAGGCTCCCAATTTTATGTTATTATTGGATTCATAAATTTGATGGTAAATGTGTTAATGTAATTATTGCTCTGTTTCTTGTTAGAAGTGTATTTATCTACTGTCTTTTCCAACAGGTAGAGAAAGTGAAACCTGATGTGCTTCTTGGGTTATCTGCAGTTGGGGGATTGTTCTCGAAAGAGGTATAAACTATCTACCCTAAAATCCTTAAGTAAAATATTTTCTGCTCTTGAAGATATAATTGATGGCTGAAAGTAATGGAGAATGTATATTATCATCTACTGACTGAATATTTATCTTTCTTGAATGCGATTTTGATTTCCAGTTCTGACTTGAAGGCCTTTGTAATACCTGCCAGCTGTTTGGTCGATTATTTCTTTCTTGAAATCATGCCTGTATGTATTTTCCATGACTAGGAATATGTGGACAATCAGTAATGCATTGGGAAGTAGTGTAAATTAACTAATGCATATGAGTATATTTAAACATACAATTTTAAAATGAAAGTGGCGGTGAAGAAGGTTTCTGGAAGCCCTATTACGTTGTTCAGACTTTGTGGAGGTATATATCAAGATCTCCGAGTTTCATGATTGTACTTGCCACAGTATTTTCAGCTAATGAAGTTATTTGTGAGCTTTTAGAGCTGAAAAGCCTAAACAGGTCCTATTATGTCAGCTAGAGTCATTGCCACCACAACTATTTGCACCTTTCTTGTATAATTCTGTATAGTTTCTGGAAGCGAATACTGGAAATTCTCTTGATGCGTCTTTCTGTATGAACACTTTCTATGTGATCTTGCTTATGATTTAAAATTCATATTTCTTACTACTGAATGTTGCTTTCTGTTTGGTTGAACGTCTCAAACATCTTGTGATGAATAAAATGTAACATTGTTGGCTTACAGGCTTAGGACATCTATACAAGAACTTTAAATATTTTAGTTTCTCTCTTTTTTCTTTTCAAAATTGATATTGTGCATTTGCCTTTTTAGGTGTTAGAGGCTCTCAAAGGGTCAACTTCAGCTAGACCAGCTATCTTTGCCATGTCAAACCCTACAAAGAATGGTATTGATTTATATCCAGTGTAGAAACTATGTTAGTTTAACTATGAGCTAAACCTCTCTCTCTAATCCTTGCCAATTTTTCAACAGCCGAATGTACCCCTGAAGAAGCATTCTCCGTCATGGGTGACAATATTATATTTGCAAGTGGAAGCCCATTCAATAATGTGGATCTTGGTATGTACTAGGAGAGAATGTTCTATATTTTGTGTGCATAATGTTATCGAGTATTTGTCGCACATTCTTGAAGTTGTTATTTTTGATGTAGTAGAGTGGTCTGAAATAATCTAGAATGGTGTCAGAAAAGGCCGGTATATGGTCTCTCCAACCCTCGAAGTTGTGGCTTTCATCCTATTTAAGCTATAGTTAGTACTATGTTTTAGTATAGTTCAACATCAAGTTTCCACACTGGTTGATAGGTACTATTGGGCTTGACCCGTTGCAAATTGGTTGAGTTAAACGACTAAACTGATACTTGAGCAGGTTAGTTCCTGAGAAAAGCCAAGTTTTGTTCTTTAACCATATTTCTGTTAGTTCTCATCTAAGGCCGATTGCTTATACAATGGTCTGATGTACATGAGGAGGAATCTAATGTAGCCCCACATCCAGTTGACATGGGGGACCATGCTGGTTAACAAATACCACAGGCTTCTCCACTCATTACCAATTGAGTTGGAATTGCATGCCTCAACATTATTGTCTTAACCCGGTAGATTCAATAATTAAATGAAAGTGTCCATGCCTTACTACCATTTACTAAGTCTGCTTGTTGGGAGTGATAAAATCAATCTCCTTAATGATTCTAGAAGGTACTTTAGTCTACATCAGCGAAGAAATGAGAATGCTCAGAAGAGTAAAAGATTCTTGCCCTCTTTTCTTCTAATAACCCCTGGGATTGACCCACCTCTCTATTATTTTTATTTTTTGTTCTTGACAAGTCAGTGATAACTGAATAGTGAAGTCTGAGGCGGACCCATTGATATCATGTTTAGATTTATTTGGCTTGGAATTTCCTTCTACATTTCTGTCCATAATAATCTCCATAATACTGGATGGTTGTAATATAGTTTTTGAGTTTTTCCCTATATATAGTGCATTTTTGTTGTAGAGGTTACTGCAGAACATTTATATGATTGCTTACAGCTTCCTGAATGCCAATTTTTATGACGCAGGAAATGGCCATATAGGCCACTGCAACCAGGGAAACAACATGTACCTCTTCCCAGGGTCAGTTTTGTTACACATTATTAGAAGTTTGATTCAACTTACTTCCAAGTTTTGTGTGATGACGAAGCTATCTATCTGTCTATGCAGTATTGGACTTGGTACTCTCCTGTCTGGGTCACGGGTTGTCTCTGATGGTATGCTACAGGCTGCAGCAGAGTGGTAATTGTACTTCGCTTTTCTGAATCAATTTCTGGTAGAAATTTAAAATTCTAAAACTGGGAATTACTTACCATTCTTATGTTTTACAATCACAGATTAGCTGGAAAGTTTTGGAAAAAATTATTGGAAACTGGTATCAGTTAGACAAATCTAAGCAATGCAACTAAAATGCAATTGACAAAGAGGCCCATCGAAAACAGATCATTTTACTCAAATATTGTGTATCCTCTCCGGAAAAAATAGGAAAGAGAATATAATGAAATGGGAAAAAGATCTTGGGGAAGTCTTTTAGTGTTACTTCTTGGTCTCACAAAAGAACTTACCATAATTCTCTTTTAGCTTTCCCATAAATTTTGAATGATAATCAATGATGGCTAGTAAATATTAGTTAGTGTATTTCCCATCATATCCTTCATCCTATTAGAAAATTACTTTTCAAAAGTGGGTGTAGTTAGTGACCTCTGGTGGTGATATATTTCTTGAAATAAAATAAAATTTATTTTCTTGGAGGATAGTTTTTTTTTACGTTGTAGGCAATTGGATTTATAGTTGCAAGAGCACTGTTCAATTGAGGAATTAAACGACTTGTTCTGATTCTATTAGATGATTTTGTTCTTGTCAATCAGGGTTTACTAGGGTCACCTATTATTAGTTTATAGGGTTATTTCCTATTGTTTTAATAGTTAAGTAATATTAGGGTTTGCTTTCCTATTGTTCCCTATACAAAGGAACATATATAAAGCTTGAGATTGACAGTTCTCATGAAATTCAATTCAAAATTACAGTCTAGCTGCATATATGACCGAAGAGGAAGTTCTGAAAGGGATTATATTTCCTGAAGTATCCAGGTATGTACTTGAAATTATCCACAATAGGTTCTAATTAGAAAGTTATGTGTGTGTGTTGAAATAATCTATATTTGCAGCATACGTGACATTACAAAGGAGGTAGCTAAAGCGGTGATTAAGGAAGCCATAGCGGAGGATCTTGCTGAAGGATACCGCGAAATGGATGCTCGTGAGCTCCAGAAACTTAACGAGGTATGTTTCCATAGTGAATCACAAGTTCAGAGTTGATTCATTAAATGAGGGAGGTACATGAGTTCTCTATTTTTGCATTTATGTAAAGTGCAGTTGTATCATGCCGTGCCCAAAGATATAATCCGTATAGGCAAAGCCTGGTACAGAGAATTGTTCTCTGCTTCCCATCCTACCCTAGTAAATAAACAAACTCCCATTCGGTGATGCTTATGCAACTTCCATCACTTGACGCAATTCGCCAATTATGTACTTGTGCTTCATTGTTTGGTGAAAGACAAGGCTGTTTGAGGTTTCAATCGAAAACATTCGCTTAGTATCATTCTCTCTCAAACCATTAGCTAACTTGTCACATTATAGGAGGCGTTTACTTTTCTTTTGGTCGAACGTCATGACCCATCTGAGAATATTTGCTGAATATAATTTATTTGCAGGAGGAACTTTCAGAGTACGTAACGAACAACATGTGGAGCCCGGAATACCCAACATTGGTCTACAAGCAAGATTGAACGAACGGTGTCATTCTATTGTTTACCTCTGTGCCTACGCACCCAAATCTTTTGTGAAGCTGAAGAACCACTTTGTGACATTGTTGTATTTATTTGTAGCAGTAACGGATGCTTTATTAGTTGGGAAAGTCTAGTAATGGAGTACTTGCCATACACTTGTGTAATAATATATTATTGTAATGCCTTTCGATTCGCAATAAATCAGGCCGATACTGAAACTACAGGGTTAATTGCAAATACCACACTTAGGACCTTCGCTAGGCCTAAACAACAATATAAAAAGTAAAACAAATGTACACTTAGGAATTAATCAAGTCCTAGGCCTAAGTAACAGACTCAACAAACAAAAGTAATATTCACAAACATGGTGACTATCCCTTTTTCTCTCTAAATGGTATTAGAGAAATATTTACAAAAATTGCAACTCTCTTGTCAAATAAAAATAAACCAAGCTTTGCCCAAAACATAAACACATAAGTTTTCAAAATCACGGCACAAGCATACAAATAATAAGAAAGTTATCAATATGAAAACAAATATAAAAATATTTACAAAAAACAACTAAATTTGGGGTGTCTTAGTAGCACATTTCTTTAAATTATTTAGCTAGACCGGAAGGAGACCTATCCACAAGGAAAAATCAAATTTTCCCAACCAAACAATTCCACAAAACTGCTTTTCTATGATAGGGCAAGACAAATCATTTTAAGCATATGGAATTCAAACTATTTCAAAAACTGTACTTTACAGGGGAAGTAAAAAAAATTGTGCCAAGAGACATCAATAAAAGGGGTAATGGTAAATGGGTATACTCAACTATGTCACTTTTCAAAATCAGTACCTCAACTTTAAATTTTTCATTTAGGCTACCTCAAGATCAAATAAGCGACATTTAACCCAACTTCTGTTAAATCTAACTGAATTAGTTTGTTAAAAAGTCTAAAATACTCTCAGTAGTTTTGATTAAAATTAGAATGGACCAATATATTCAAATCCGGTCTAACCTATTTATATATGATCTAACTGGTTCAAATGAAAAATTAATTTGTTTTTAATTATATATATACATCAGATACAAACTAGCCAAAAATGTCAAAACGTCCAAACATGGGCACAGCCATTGGATTGGGGCGCGCGCGACGTGGGAGTGACACCTGGCGTAGACGGTTTGTGAAGCCAATTAACGGTGGGAGACGGAATGTGAAGGGTACTTGGGTCCTTTCGCGTACAAGACCTAATACCATTTTCGACGGTTTGGCTTCTCAGAACAACGCGATCAGAACGATTTTGACTTCGTCTCAGAGACGGTGAGAAGTATGATAGTTGTTATCGATCCAATTGAGAA
>JAYMTP010001635.1:0-23020 GCA_036897365.1 Geranium brycei
TCCATGCTTTAGACACTCTACGAGTTGAAGCAGATGATTTACCTTGGGATGCAGCAGGTGCTGCATCCCCAACTCCGCTTGCATTTTCGGTTCCAGATTGATTAGGTCTTCCATCAATGTCGTCTCCTTCATTTCCAGTTGGTATTGAAGTGGCCTTCCTCTTCAAAAAAACACACACAAAAAAGAGAATTAGATGACTAATTTCAGTAATTTGTACTCAATAAAAAAATCACATAAACCCTAATTTGTTCTAACCCTAATCGGTGACTGAATCACGAAATTCAGGCTTACCTTCGACGGAGAGGTGACTGATGGCGTTGATTGAGGCAATGAAGGCTCGTGCAGAGAGGTCTCAATGTCGAAACCAGAGGCAGAGGAAGTCATCTTTGGTCGAGGAAGTGAGGGAGAGGATAGATCAGAGATGGATTGACTGCCTTCATCCTTTCTAAACTGACCTATTTAGAGAGGAGAAGGCGTCGATATGTATCTGCAATCATCAATCTCTCCCTCAAGTCACACAAAGGAATCGAAGACGAAGCGTTCTCTGTCGCGAAGATTCGGAGAAGACGAGGCGAAATGAATGAGCAATGAGCACGTTCGGTGTCTTGGGATGATGTCATGCCACGCCGAAGTGGGATATGTGGCATCATCTGGCCGTGTATCTCAAATCAATGAATGGTCCAGATCATGCCACGTCATTATATCGAGGCGGGTCGATTTTGTCGGTTAACCGATGGTTCTCACATTTCGTAACCGATAGCCGAACCGCTCACCCATCGGTTTTCTTAAAACCAAACCGATGCCACCCGACAGCCTCTGGTTCGGGTCAATTTCGGTCGGTTCAGTCGGGTCGGTATAATTCTGAACATTCCTACTTGTAATTAGACAGATATATTAAAGTACAATTTGCCGATAAAAAACATATATATTTTAAGGTACTTGTAATTAAATTAAAATATTTAATAACTTTAAAAATAATTGAGACTATTTTGACCATTTTGGAATTCCAATAAAAAATTTTCATTTTTTACTGACGTTGGTAAAAGAGAAAGAGGAGCAGCGGTGGACATGGTTCTGTAATCTCCAATTAATAATCATAGTTGAAATCGTTTTTATGCGAGTAAATAATTTAGTTTTGGTTGCAGTGTTTTAGTCCGGTTCTCAATTTTATTTTCTTGAAACCATGTGGTTTTTAATTTTTGATTTAGATTCGATTCATAGATCGAATTAGTTGAATTTGCGCTCGATTTACATATAAAATTTTTAATTTGAAATTATAAAAAATATCAACAAAATTTGAATATTAAAATTTAGTTATTACAATAATTAAGGGTGCTCATGGTGCGGTAACCCGCACCGCAGTGCGGGTTAGTAACCCGACCCGCACCCTTGCGGGCTATGACATTTGAGTCCACTAACCACACCGCATGAGATCTAATCCATGCGGGTTGAGACCACCATTTTTGCGGGTGGACTGCTGGTTAGTCCACACCACCCGATTGGTATTGAGCTTTGTAATCAGTCACAAATTCAAAAAAAAAGCATCCATGTTCTTCAATTAAAAGCCCTAAGATTAATAACAAAATCAATGTTCAAGGGCAACATAAACCCAATACCATACAAAATACTAAAACTGAAATCTTTAAAACTAAATTAAAAATCTTCAACACTTGAAAGCTTAGAAATTGGAATTCATGAGCAGGAGCAAAATCTTCACAGCCGAGTAAGACACTACAACAAAATCTTTAACAGCCGAGTAAGATAGCAACAAAATTTTCAACATTAAACCTGTTATGGCCAAGCAATTACAATTTTGAATATACACTTGATAATAAATTATAAAAATGAATCAAATGATCATAATGAAGATGAAAGTAATACCTTCATCAGCTTGAAATTAGATTTAAATGTTTCTTGATCCAATCTTGAGTGCAGACATGACACTGAATTAAAGTCGGACTTAAGGAACTTTTGAAATCGTTAGCAACATCACCACCAGTACTACTCGCAGGTTCAAGGGATGCAATGGACATAGGATATGCTAACATATCATTTGCCATTTTCGAAAGTATCGGATATTTATTACGATTATCTTTCCACCAAGTTAAAATATTAAATTTCCCAGTTTCGTCATTTGTATTCTCCTTTAAATAACTTTCAAACTCAGATTTTGTAGATTCTTTCTCAAAAACAGAAGGTGTACAATGTCTCACATACTCAATGAATAACTCATTCAAAATAAGTTGAGTTGCAAGATAAATCTTTTCACAATGCATCTGACAAATTGTATCTAAAGTTTCTCTTGACTCCTTAAGCTCAATTTTAGAAGAATACGAAGCATGAACACATATAGATCGAGGGTTATTCTTACAAGAGTTTAAGTGATGCACCAAAATGCTCACACCATGTTTTCGAGGGTTGTATTTAAAGACTTTTTGAAAATGAATACAAGTTAACACTTTGTTATTACACTTGTCCACCACATTAGATTTCAAGAAATGCTTCCATTAGTTCGATACTACAAATAAAAAAACATACAAGCAAATTAAACAATGATGCAAAAAATTAATTATTAGAACTACACCAATATTTAAGGATTAAAACAAAATTCGAAAACAAAATAAACAATACTTATTACCTAACCATGAATTTTCAGAAAATGTCATAAGCAGTACCAAATATGAAAAATTAATTCTCAAACAATACCTAAATGATCTTTGCTAAACTAACTCAATACATATGATATATTGTTAAATAGACTAAAACAGTACATACTTGCATCGCATGCATCAAATTAATTCGATATATTTTTAATTCGATCTACTTGCATGCATATACGGAAATTAATTCGACATAATTGAAGGCTTAAATTGTAAAAATAAAAGAAAATCATCTAAACACATAATAAGCCCTAGATTAAATTCAAAAACTTATCTTCAAATCGGCTGAACTGCTACTCCTCCACCAAGATTGTTTTCCATTTTCGGTATTCCGACCACTCTAATCGTGTTTGGAGACTCTTGTTTTTCGAGAACAGAATCACCATTGCCATTTGTAGAAGCCGAGACTGGAACTCGAAGAGGCGAGGACAGAGAATCTGTAGAGAAAACGAAGAGACTTAGTCGCTTAGAGGTCTAGAGAGAGAAAAAAGATTGACGAGAATGAGAATTGAGAAGTGTGCAACGCTGAAGAGAGGATAGGCGTTGGTAGGATTACTAATAGTTATTAATAATACATGGGGTGCGGGCGGTGCGGGTTGGGCCGCGATTTTTGTGACTTGGGCTGCAGCCCGCACCGCACACATGCGGCTTCCAAAAGATGGGCCTGAAGCCCACTCCACTCGGTGCGGGTTCTTGTCCACCTAGGTGCGGGTAGGGTGGTTTTTGCGGGTGGTCTCGGGTTGACGGATTTTTTTAACATCCCTAACAATAATACAAGATAAATAACATATTCTTGTCTGTAAGCGGCGGCACGAATCGGTTCGGTTTTTATAAATTAATTGCCAGTTATAAGTTTTGAGAATCAAAATTAATTATTGGTTGTCTCAAATTCGAAACAAAGACCGAATCATTAACCACAGATTCCGGTTTTTTTATTCCGAGTTGACCGTAATTTTAAAATTTAAAACATCGGACCGTGCGAACTTGACCGGTTCGACTCGGTCCATTTTGTTGGTCTAGACCGGATGGCATTTCTGTAAATTGATCTATACGTAAATCGTTCTTAAACCCTACATCTCTGTAGGAGAAATCCTGAGAAAAGTAGAAGCTTCTAGTTCTGCATCGTCGACTCCGAGCTCTTTTCAATGGCGAAGCGTTTGATTCCATCCCTCAATCGCATCTTGGTCGAGAAAATCGTCCCTCCGGCGAAGACCACTTCCGGTATCTTGCTCCCCGAGAAAACCGCCAAGGTCGTCATTTTGATTTCTCCTTGCCCTTTTTGACTGTCTCGCGATTCACTTACTTCCTTCAATTGATTTGTTGTTCTGGAACTGAGTACTGATTGATGATCTCAATCACATGTATTGCTAATTGTTTGTACTTTTGCTACTTGGTGTTATTCCGATTTTCACGGTTCGTTTTGATGTATAGATCTGAGTTCTGGATTGATTTTTGGACCTGGTTCTCTGTGGTTTCTTCAGAGCTTTTTTTTGGCTTTGATGTTGATTTGGTGATTTGAGCTTAGATTACAAGAACTATAATGAAGTTGAATGAGACTAGCAGAACTACAATTTGATCAATGTTGTGAAAATCCCCTACTGATCTAATTAATCCCCGATTAGTCCCTGATTAGTCTAGCGTTTTTTGCAGCACTGCATTTGATTAATAACTGTTTCTGGTAATTGGGAAAAAGTGTGATCTTTATGATTTTAGTAGTCTGTGTCGTCTAATTTTACTTGCTTTTTGTTACTGTAACTTGATTGAGTGGGTTTTAGTATTGTATTTGGCGTCCCATGTTGGTGTGTTATAAGCCTTTTGTACAAATTTGATACTTTAGTTACAGAAGCATGAGTGTATTGCCTTAGTTCTACTGTGTTTATATTATTGCTCATTTTGTTTATTGTGTGTTGCTTTTGTTCTGGAGCTCATGTTACTTTGGATTCTGTATGTTTCAGCTTAACTCTGGAAAAGTTGTTGCAGTGGGTCCTGGATCTCGTGACCGGGATGGGAAGCTAATTCCTGTCAGTGTTAAGGAAGGAGACAATGTTCTTTTGCCTGAATATGGTGGAACTGAAGTGAAGCTTGGCGATAAAGAGTAAGTTTTTCCTTGTTTTACTCACCCGATGAAAGTACAAATATCTATGAGACTATATGTAGTTTTAGATTGACACACAGCCCTTGTGAAACATATTTATCATCCATCTCTTGACATTATTTATGCATAGATGGGTTTGTTTGATGTTGATTCGTGCAATAACATTCCCGCCTTCACATTAATAACACGCCTCAGTCATAGGAGTCACTAACGTGGTTCACGTTTATTACGTCATTGGTTTTTGCACCGCTTAAACGAAATTCATAGAAGCATATTTTATCCACACTGAATTCTTCTTGTTAGCTTATTGTGTGAAGGCACTTCCTTGAAATTCATACACACCATCCAACTATTCCATCTACAAATATCTTATCTTACTACTTTTTGGTCATGGCTTGCTGCATCATCTAACTGATTATGTATCTTCTTGACAGTGCAGTCCTTTCCGAACAGTAAGGAGTTCAATAAGTTGTTTTAGAGTAAAAAAACAATTTTTACTAGTGGTTAAGTTCACTCAATATTGTTGTCTAATTTATCTTTTTTATATATATGTGTGGTCGTTAAACACTTCATATCAGAACATAAGTCGGCTCAGTTTTGGCACTTGGCCCCAATAGATTAGGGATTCAATGATCGCTAAGGCATAAAAGTTGAGAATACATCCTTTTAGTTAACCAGTAAAAGAATCTGCGAGTGGGGTTTATAGGCTGTGTCAAATTTTCAGATTTGGAAGCTTGACTTGCCAATTTACGTTATTGTGCGGCGGCACGATTCAGAATGATGTTTAAACCTAACATTATTGTTAGCTGTTGTGTTTTAATTTTTAATGAATCTTTCCCATATCAAGCGGTCCATTCTGGTATTTAATTATTTATGCATGAATGCTTGCATACACATTATTTTTTTCAACTTGTTCAGATTTATTGGACCTATTGAAGTTAGGTGACTATTTATTGCTATAAAAAGATTATGTGTTTTAGGATACATTTCAGTCTGTTATTTACATTACGAAGCCAAAGTTTTGAACTCATAAAATTTTCATGGTGCAGATTTTACCTGTTCAGGGATGATGATATACTGGGAACTCTCCACGAGTGAGGCCTTGCTTATTGCAGAGTTGGATTTTTGAGTCTAAAAGGTTATTGCTATGAATATGGAGTAAACAACTTTGTACCCATATCATATATGTACTTGTTTTGCTATTCTGGTCTCGAGGGGATTAAGGATTTGAGTCATATTCCGTTTTGGTTCTGTTCTGTTTAGTGGTCGTGTAGTTTCAAAATTGATAAATAAAAACAAGTTACTCTCGGGGCTTTGCCAAAGACCAAATGCAGATTTGGAACATACTATTGTAAAAGTTATCGGAAAGGACTAATATATTTCAAAAATAACTAAAAAGTTGCATGATAATATTACTATTACACATTCATATTTAAAACAAATTACTAAAATAATCGTCAACTATATTTTTATTGCTTTTTGAATTTTTAACTTTGAGAACGAAACTTTCAAATGAAAATAGTGTGACTTGAATGGCTATGTGGTGTTTTGTTAAGAGATAGATATTAGGATAATCTCACATAATTTCTTTGAGAGGTGTGTTAGTTTTTACTCTCACGTAACTATAAGGGATAATTAATTATAAGAGATAATTTCAGTTAGCTACTCTTATATATGTCTGTTTTTTAGGTGAGTGTTCCTAAAATTATTTTTTAGACAAATACACTTAAATTGTGTAAAATTTTTACTTTGCACCTCTCCGTCCAATTACGTTAGTTTTTAACAGTTTTGTCGTGTGAAATGATTAAAATACCTTTACGGGTGAAATGAGTTATTAAAATTATATTGAAAAAACTAAAATGCCCTCACATATACTTCTAATTTTCAAACCTATGTCATCCATTCTTTTTCTTTACCCTCGCTCTCTTTCCTCTCTCACTCATCTCCCTCTCTTCTCTCTCCTCTCTCATTCCCGTCAACGCTTCCCTTACAATCCACCTCATCGATCTCCAACAAAACAAACCAAATCAAATGGAACAACACTTTGGTTGATGGATAAAACATTATGAAAATTAAAATCTCATCAATATCACTAAAATTCTCTACAAATCAATAATAATTACTAATAATAAAGTCTCACCTATAACATATGAAGTCTCCGGCACTATTCTCTAATTTTTTTATAACCTCTTAATTTATTGTTTTTGTTTGGTGATGAGATCAAATATGAATTTGGGAGAGATAAAATGAAGAAAATAGGAGTTGGAGCTGCTGGTTTGTGGCTCTTGTCTGGTCGACGATGAAAGGTGCTCCTGAGGGTCTGGTCTGGTGGGCGATGGCTACCAATTTCTCTCTCCGCCCCCAAAATAAATCTCCCCATTTTGCAATTTCATTTTCGTTTTCTCGTTTTTTTCTGATTCAACTTCATAGGAATTGGGAGATTCATTGTGTTTTGGGGCGTTAATTGTTGGAATTGAAGGTTTGGGAGTTGGGTACTAACCTGTTGGCTCTGGTGGAGGGTCTGGGCGAGTTCAGTACTGGTTCTAGGCTGAGAAATCAGGTCGGCAATGTCTAGGCGACGCTTTTCCGGCGAGGTTGGGTTCTGGGAAGAGGGTGGTGTGGGTTGCGGACGAGATGGGGCTTGGAATCTGTGTTTTTTCCAGTAGATGAGGAAGGAGAGGGACAGAGACATACGATTTGGGTCTGACAGCTTGCTTACGCTCCCCACATTCCTGAAACTGGAAAAAGAGCACTTGAGAGACAAGGAGGGGTTAGGAACAGCTTCCATGTTCTACCACCGCCACAGATGGTGATGCTTAGGAACAAAATTTTTGGTGCTTATGGGTATTAATTACACTATTACTTGTTAAAAGTTTGATCAATTTGTTGTTCGATTTGACTTGGTTTGTTTTGTTGGAGATTGATGAAGTGGGTTGTGAGAGAAGCAAGGAAAGAGGAGAGAGAAGAGAGGGAGAGGAGTGAGAGGGAAGAGAGAGAGGGTGAAGAGAAAGAATGAATGACATATGTTTGAAAATTAGAAGTATATGTAAAGACATTTTAGTTTTTTCAATTCAATTTTAGTAACTCATTTTTTTTCGTCTTAAGGGTATTTTAGTCATTTCATATGTCAAAAATGTCAAAACCTAACTGAATTGGAAGAAGAGATACTTAGATGTATCCATTTGGAAAAAAAAATACACCCACTTAAAGAATAGACATATTCAGGGATAGCCACTTAAAATTATCCTTAATTATAGTACGTTAAATTTTCAATTAATATTAAATGTAAAAATACAAAGATACCCTTTTCAAAATTTCAAAAAGATGCTATTGGTTATTTTCCTTGTTCACTCTCATCCTCCTTACTCCTCTTTGTTTCACCAAGGATTCTACATTATTATCTTATTAATTTAGAATCTCAATCAATATTATCCACAGGTACACACAACTACAAAACTTAATTCAGTGCAATCCTATACATAAGCACAAAAATATGTGGAAGAAATTATTTTAGGTATCTAGGCCTCTAGTGTTCTTCATGAAATTGTTCAAACCCCCATACTGGAAGTTGAGCTCTCTCTCTCTCGAACAAACAATGAATTTGCGGAAGAGTGGGACCTGTTGTGGCCGTCGAGAGCTGAACTCGTAAATTCGCGAATCTCTGGCGCCTGAAAATTTATGTGGCTTCCCAACGCCTGCTGAGATCAAAACATTTTCCTCCTTGACGGTCTCGCCCAGATCGTCCGATTCGTCGGAGATCGGAGCTCGGTCTCGAACAGACCGTCCGATTTGGACAGGATTGTAAAATTCATGATTCGATTTTGTCCTCCGCCGATTGCTCAGGATTTTCGTCGTAGATCACAGAGAGAGAATGTTTTGCAGTGTTGAATTTTGTGTTGGATTTCAATACTTGTTCCCCAACTTTGAATTCTCTGCAAACTTCCCCAATTTTGTGTTGAAAGCTTGAAGTGAGCTCTCTCGGTTTCTCTCGATTTTTTTGAATCTTAAATTGCAAACAGTTTGGTTCACAGCTGTCTTCGTTAGATCTTCAATCAGTGTTTCCATCAAAATTAAATCCATTTTTTGAAATCAAGTTAGATCCATTTAATGGTGAAGAAAGTTTTAGCTTCGTTAATTTATTTGATTGGGTTTATCCAACGAAAATTCAATAAATTCCAGAGATGGGGAGAGAGGGAGAGACCGGGAGAGAGAGAGATGAAAAAGGAAGAAAAAACAAGTCAATTGGCGTGAGATTAAAATTTGGAATGATTTTTTTAATATTACATCGCTTTTCCTATCTATCCTCTAATTCACTCCACCCGGCTACCGTGCTAAGCTTCGAACCCTAGTATAGAACCAGGGAACGAGCAGTGCCAACCACTAGCCACGCTCAAACTGGTTGAAATTTGAATGATAATTAAAGATATTTTGATTATTTCATGTTCAATAACTAACCGAATAATAACACATTGTAGTGGAGTGGAAAATAAATTTTGAACTCACCATTAAAATTATTATTAATTATAATTAAGTGAGAAAAATGTCAAACTCATATCTAATTACATAAAATTATCCTAAATATTAGGTAGTTGAAGGGCAAATTTCAAGATAAATATAGAGTACAATCATTCTATTTAAAACTTAGATATACACTGTAAAAAAGATTTACAATTACTATTTACTTGAGGATTATTATATAAGTTCTCTTTTAACAAGCAAAAATGATGTCAACATGAAAAAGACAAAGGAAGCAAAATATTTATGGCTGAAAGACTGTTTGGAGAGTGTTTTGCACTAATATTAGTCTTAAGTAGTCATTTTTTATTCAGATATATTATTATAATATATTATTATTTTTAAATAAAATAAATATAACAGTAAAAATTGAGAAAGTAAGAGTGTATAGTGATTAAAAAAAGGAAATCGGCAAAAAACATGGCCATTCATCAACCTATCATATATTTTGTTAATGACAAAAATGTGTTCTGAACTTTGATTTTTTTCGTAAAATGTGTGTAAATGAAAAAATTATCCTAAATATCAAGAATTATTTTTTTAATAAAAATAAAAATAAATATTTATAAAAGTTTTTTCTGAAAATATATTTCAACTAAAATTTGTATGATTAAAAACTATTAATTTAAAATTAATTTAATTTTTTTCAAAAATATATATAATTCTTAATATCATGTGCAATTTCGTCATTTTTGTACAAATATACACATTTTGTAAAAAAATCAAAGTTCACGACACCATTTTACCATTAATAAAGTATATGGCATGTTCTTGCAAAAGTGTAATAATATAGGGTATGTTTTTGTCATTTTCCCTTAAAAAAATGAGAATATGAACGTAGGAAGCTTCATCTGTGTGTATGTGTGTGTGTGTGTGTGTGTATATATATAGGGTCACGATCTCGTGCGAACCAGGATGTCTTGTGCGAATCTATAAGAACCATGTTTTCATTATTATGTCATGTATTTCCATTATTAAGCCATGTATTTTCATTATTATGCCATGTATTCTGTAACCGTGTTTCCATTATTATGACATGTATTTCCATAATATTATTATGGTAGACCAAAAAAACAAAACAAAAATGTTTTTTTTTCTTCCAATTCCTCATAACACCACTCCCCTCAACGGGTAACACTTTCCTCTAGGTTATAGATAAATACGCGTCCTCCTCATTACATTTGGGTGGTTCTCACGGGTTCTCACGCAACTCTTGGTTCTCACTTGAATGCATCCCTAGGGCTGTGATCATGTGAGAACTCCATTTTTGTGGTGAGAATAATGAATCACTGCCAGCCCTTAGATTGAAAATTTGGAAGGCTAAGATTAGACGTCATTAATGGAACATTGTCGTAAATAATATTAACTCTTATAATCTCTTAGTCATTTTACTATTAGAAAAGGGTAGTTTTGTCTTTCTACCCACCCCACTCTTACGCCCAAGTCCAAAGACGCGTTAGAGTTTCAATTTCTCAAACTTACACCTCCCAAAATCTAGCATAACTTTTCTCAAATCAATCGGAACTAAAGAATCATCGGCTTTCGAAACTCAAGACTAGCTCAATAATCATTGACGACGGAGTATCTTTGCATTCTCATGAGGGAATTCATCTCACTTTAACCCCATTTTGCCACAAATTTTTTAGATTTTATAGTAAACCTTGGTATTTATGTTGCACAGTATGATGAGTGTATTTCAGGTGAAAATATGACATTTTGGATTAAAAAAATGGACCTCGAAGCAAGAAGTAGCTCGAAAAGCCAAGTAGCCGAGTCCCAAGACTCGGCTGATTATTTTTGGGACTCGACTGATTAAATCTCGCTGAACAGTAGCTAGCAGATTGGAGGAAGACCAGTAGCAGAGTCCCTAGACTCGGCAATTTATTTTTGGGACTCAGTTGATTAAATTGCGAGAAATAGAAAGTTGGAATTCGAAGGAGCTCAGTGGCCGAGTCTAGTACTCGAGTCTCCACTCCACTACCTCACCTACCGCTCGTCCACTCAGACTCGGCAACCAAGCTCGGTGAATCCATTTGTTTGGAGAAAAAGTCAAACAGTTGAGTCCCACTTGACTACTGACTCGGTTGTTTAGATCGTGGGCAAAATTTCATATATTATCCCTTCCCGTTTTAGACGATTTTTGGCTCTGCTATTTATGCCAAGCATATGATTTCGAGCCAGAGAGACACACCAGAGTCGTCGCATCCTGAGAGCATTGGAGAGCATCGGAGAAGTCACTAGAGAGCAGAGATCGAGTAGAAGTTAAAAATTAAGGTTTCACAGTAAGTTTTTACTATTATGTAGTTTACTTTTAATATTAATTCGATTGAACTCGCTGTGAACTGATACTTATAATATAGATTTCTTTCGAAGATTCGAAGTGTTTACTCAGTTGCATGTGTGTTCTTATTAATTTCATAACTAGGATAGTGATCATGAACATGTTAGTTAAATTGTGCTTTGTCTTTATTTCGAGTATGAGCAGCTAAATACCTAGATCGGAGTAGGGTAAACGGGGGGTGTGATCTAGATCTATAATGTGCCAAGGAGATTAATTATGGGTTAAGGTAAAGAGTATAAATGCTTTGAGTGAGAACTTAATGATAATTCTCCCGTTAGGCTTGAATTAGATCAAATATAGGTTTGGAGGTGATAGCAATAAGCTCAGGTGGATTAGATCACTCAAATACTGGATCGGCATTAGTGACAACACTCGATACGGCTTATGACTATAGGGTACCAATCCGAAAGTTGGGGAATCCTATTAGACTTTTAAGTGAAGATAACTTAGGGTATTTTGAACTTAGGTCGAGTTAGTTATAAACAAAGTATCTCGCATTTCATTTGCTCATACAGAGATATTAGATAACGTTTGGATTGCCCAATACTTGTACGACTCTTAACTTGATAAACTTTTCCATAAAATATGAATTAAGATAATATCAATCTAGAGACCCAATTCCCGGGACTCCACACACTTTGATCACTTTTTAATCTTGATTTATACACCACTCATGTATTGTTATTTGGGCTATTGCATGATCAACTTGTGATGATTTTGATTTGTACATGTTATTTTGTGACTTTTACAAAAAATTCAATCACATGATCGACCAAACCCAAGAAGATAGCGCATGCTACTAGCCTCTGCAGCCTCACACACATTGAACCACAGCTCCATGTGGGATAGATAACTCCGAGACGCAATACTCTCGTATTAATTGACGACCGGTGCACTTGTCGTGCCATCGGAAGCGAGTGAAATCTTGCTTGTCGAGATTTCCTCCTGTCAATCATTTGCGGCGAACTCTCTCGAATGACGATTAGATTTTATCGCGATTAGGTTTGCGATTTTTTTTTCTTCAGTATTATCTAGTCCATATGAGTTAGGGACGTTTGATTAGGGTTATTACTGGCGTCATTTGGAATATTATGTAATGATTTGTGTTTTTTTGTTTGATTTTCACTTTTGTTGCGTTAATTTTTGTATTTGCTTGAGTGTAGATTAATCGGTATGCTAAATTGCATGGATGCAATTATGTTTTTTTGGTTGATTTTCTACATTATTTACTTCATATGAGTTAGGGACGGTTTATTAAGGTTTCTACTTTTGTGTTTCATATAAAATTATACACTGCTTTAAGTGTTTTTTGTTGTTTCGACGGTTGATCTAAGTGATTAGAGTCAATGTCTGGCGGTCGTTTACAATAGATATTTATGTTGTTTAATGTTTACCATCAACCATCTCCCTTCTTGCCTTCAACACCTCTTCGGGGAATGTAATTGAACCAGTTGATATCTTAGTTCTGCTACTGGATTATATTTTTTTCATCTGCTGAAATTTTGGTAATCTCATTACCTGCTATGATGTGCTCTGAGTAAAAGAATTGATCTGGTGTTTAGAGATTATGTAAGATTCTTTATTTAAATATTAATTAGGTTATGTTGCCATTAGAATCAACTAAGAGCAAGTTCTTTCTTTGAATTGTTGAGGAAGCATAACTGCAAAACATTTTGGTCCACTCGACTTATGCCGTGCTAATTCGTTACAAGACATGAATAACTTTTTTGTGCTAAAATGCATGTATCAGGTTAGTTGGAATTTTAAGTGCTCTACTTTTTTTTATCAGCGAATCAGAAAAACTCCTTATTTTATACCGACCTTCGGGAACCGTGTAGTTAAGCTAATATTTTTATGTATTTTTGGTTGATTTTCTGCATTATTTAGTTGATATGAGTTAGGGATGGTTTATTACGGTTACTAGTGTTGTTCTTTGTTAAATTATTCAATGGTTCAAGTGTTTTTTATTGTTTGAACGGGTGATCAAAGTTATTAGGGTCAATGTATGTATGTTCTTTACAAGGTGTATTTGTCTACGAATGGGTGGTTTAAGTACAAATATAAGAATAAATATTAACCATCAGATTTAAAATTGTAGGGTTGAGATGTTTGCTAATTCATCAATGACATAATATGTAAATTTTAATTAATTACATATTTATTGTTATCTTTTAACACCATTATGAGGGTAAATTCGTATTTTTTAACATTATTTATTTTTATTTTTTTATCTAATGAAAATCACGATTTTAATTTTATTACTTTACAAAAAAATTGGTTTACTATTTTATGAACGATTTGGTTAATGTCATGGTTTTCCATGGTTTCATTTGGTTAATGTGGATAGTGTAGTTTTCCATTAGGAATGGCAACGGGTCGGGTTCGGCCAAATTCGCACCCGAACCCGCTGGCTTCAGGTGGGTACTCGACCCGCAAAAAACTCGTTCACAGTGAGCGGGTGCCCGACCCACAAAAAACCCGTCGGGTGTGGGTTTTTTCCGAAACCCAGAACCCTATCCAAAAGTTCCCATATGCATTTAATTAAAAAAAATTAATCCACCAATCTCTGCGAAATCACGCTTTTGGAAGATTGTTACTCTCCTCCACTCTTCCCATGTCTCTAGCTGATTATTATATTCCTCTCCTCGCCCCCAAAACGATCTATTAACGAAAACCCATACCAAAACATGAAAAAGAGACAAAAACCACGGTAAGAGGAAGCGTGGTCGCCGGTAGAGATGCGGAGGCGAGGTCGGCGGCGTGAGGAGGCGAGGTCAGAGGTGAGAGGCCATTACCAATTAGGTTTTCCTTCTAGAGGGACTGTGAGGCGAGAGACACTAAATAATATCTAGAGGGACTGTGGGTCATTAGGTTTTAGGTTAGATTTGTGTTTTTGGTAATATCTAGAGGGATTGTGGATCATTAGGTTTTAGTTTAGATTTGTGTTTTTGGTTAAAAAGTAATAAAATAAAATATTAATATATTGTTGTAAGGAAACTTCATAGAGAAGATAAGGAGGTGGGTGGTGATTAGGTAAAAAGATGATAGTGGTGGGGTCCATGGTAAATAATTATAACATTAAATTATTATTTAAAAAAAAATTGGTACGAGTTGGAAACGGGGCGGGTATAAGCCAACCCGCACCCGACCAAAAACCCGTTCAAAAAATCCGAACCCGACCCGGACTCGATTATTTGCGGGTTTTGCCCATTTCGATTGGGGCGGGTTAATCGGGTACCCGTCGGGTTCGGATTTTTTTGTCATCCCTATTTTCTATGGTTTCATTTTGTTAATGTCATGGTTTTCCATAGTTCCATTTAGTTAATGTTATGGTTTTTCATGATTTCATTTGGTTAATGTCATGGTTTCATAGTTTAAGTTTCATAATTTCATTAGGTTAAAGTGTCATAATTTAATAAAAAAAATAGTGACGAGAGTGATACCAAATAATAAGAAAATTATTTACATTCAACCATTCAAAATTGCAAAATAGAACATTCCATTCATAAATTACAAAATCAAGTGTGTAACTAATTAGCAAAGAACATCAAGTAATCAAGAGTGGTCTGGTTGTTGCGACAAGTGGACAGGAACATGGTGAAGGAAATGACATTCCCTGCACACAAAAAAAGCGTTTAATCATTATGAAATTAAAGCTACACCACTACAACAATCTCAAATCTCACTATATGTACACCCACTACAACAATCTCAAATTTCACTACACAAACAAACAAAGAGAAGTTTCAGTTAATTAATTCATGACACCTACACAAGTTGAGCGGCACAACAGAATTAAATCTACGGATGTTTGTGTAAAGATTCAAATGCAAGAGCGGCATGTTTAACTACATGATGGGAATATCTAAAACACCTTGCTTAAATGAAAGACAAATGCTGGTATTGTGTACCAAATGAAATTATGGGATTATGAACAAATGGTATTATGGAATATTACATGTCAGAAACTACATGCATGGAATAACGACAATGGAATCATGTGAACAATGGTAATTGAAATAAGTGTATAGAAAATTGAATTATGGATACCAACACAAGTTGGGCCAAGCGGTAAGGAGCTCACTAAACACACGTGAGGTCCTGAGTTCGAATCTTGGTACATGCTAGTAGTGTAGGATGTCTTTAATTATTGCCAATCAAAAAAAAAAAAAAAAAAAAAAAAAAAAAAAAAAAAGAATTATGGATGAAATGGAATGATGGAATTATGGATGAAATGGAATCGTGGAATCATATACAGATGGAATCATGGAATATTACATGATAGAAACAAACAAATGACACAATGAAATCATGGGATACCATCAACTAAAATAAATTACCAACACTCAGATCTCCAAGACCAAATGGCAACAAGCACATATTGGGAGGACGTGAGCACGACCGATCATTGAATCCGGGAGGACGATGGCACCGCGAGGGCTTCCATCCTGGAGGACAACGGCATGGTGAGACTTCGATCCGGGAGGACTTGTGACGGCGGTGGTGGAGCACTCTGTTGTGAAGCACGGAGGAGAAGAGACACGGTGAATCATCGATGGGTCATGGAGGTGCAGTGCAGAGTGCGGAGGTGCGACAGTAGAGGTGTGATGCATCGCCGATAGGTCTTGGAGGCGCAAAGCGAAGGCGCGGCGGGAGGAGATTTGCTTCACTAGACAAAGAAGACGAGAGGGTTGAGGAGGTAAATGGGTAATGACTAGGGTTTATTCTATCATGGAATGGAATGACGATATTGCCCTTATAATGTATTATTGATTTAAATAATTCATGGAATTAGAAAAAATCTGAACCATTAATTATATAAATACAATGGATGTAATATATTTTTATATTTGTATCTAAGGGAGTATTTGTAAAGGAGTGTATCTCGATACTTACAATAGATATGTATGTTGTTTACAATATCTACAGTTGTCGTTTACACAATAACTGATGTTATTAACTTTTCTTATCATTTACCATCTTGTGTTATAATTTGCAGAGTATGTTGTGTTTGTTTGAATTGAGTGTAGATTAGGGTGGTTTATGAGTGATCTAATTGCAACGTCTGCATTATTAAATTTAGTTAAATAAGTTTGTATGTATGTTTGTGTTGTTTACAATACCACGTGTCGTCCCCGGATGTTTGCGTTTGTCCCATCCAGCGGCTCTCCTCGCGTTTGTACATTTGTATTAGGTTCAAAGTTTGACCACGGGTTCTCCTCGCGTTTGTACGTTCGAGTATATATATGCACTCAACTACAAACCATCGTACAAACAACGCGTTGGAAATACAACCAATAAAAGTATTTACACAAATCAGACATGTTTTACACAAATATACAACATATAACTCAACCATTAGAATGAAAATGAAACGATCGATTATATTATAATGAGAGTTGATAATGTAATGAGGGGAGAATCTGGTGTAATGAGTGTTCGATTTGATTATGACAGTTTAACACTCTGGATCTTCATTACACCTGGTTTCAACTAATATAACGGGAGATTGGAATGATTATAACAACCTATAACTCAATTATTGTTCGAATAAAAGTGAAGATTGTTCAGATTGTAACAAGAGTGAAACCGGAGGTAACAAGGATTTAGTTCGACTATAACAACCTAACGGTTGTCATAATCACTTCGACCCTCATTGCACCCGATTTCAACTATTGTAACAAGAGACCGAGATGGTTATGATAATCTATAACTCAACCATTAGAATAAAAGTCTAACCACAGTTATAATAATATATAGAATATTTATAAATAGTTGCCATATGACAGAGGGAACGGATTCTATTCTATAACCTATAAGGAAAAGTGTTACCCGTCAGGAAAGTGATGTATCGAGGGATTGAAAAAAAAAATTATCGTTTTTGCGTCTACCACATCAACGCAACGCCACATGTCACGCTCCCATGGGTTCGCACGCATAGGAGCGGTTCACACTAGATCATTCATCATATATAATATATGTAAATCGATTGAAGAAAAACAGTGTAAAGTTCATTATAAGAATCGCAGTTAAAATGATATTTTTACATTTTACTCCTTACAATAACTAAAAGGGCGAGGCAATTGGATCTGCCCTGTAACAAATCAATTCTGCTATTTATTATAAAGACACGAAAGTTACTACTGTGTTTTTTGTTACATTCAGAAATACAGAAGAACATGACCTGTGACAGGTGGTCCTCCACCTTAAACCGCTATCATTTCTTCACTCCTGTCCTGTGTTGTGTAGCCAGCACAGCATAGGCTCCCAAACTTAAAGGGTCTAGAAATGTTTTGATGAGTTTATGAGCCTCTGGACTGCATCAATGCTCACTTCTTCACAAACCTGGAAACAATATGCTAATTAACAATAATACTCCCTCATACATAAGCATCCTTTAGGGATGACAATCGAGCCGGTTCGGGAATACCGTGTATCTGTCAGGTTTGGGATAATTTCCCCCTCTATAAGATAGCAACGGGCGAGTTTAGTGATCCCGTCTCCTACCCCGTCGGATAGGAGATACCGGTCCCCGTCGCGTTCGGGGAATTTTGTCATCCCTAGTATCCTTTGATCATTCACAAAGATTGAGAACCATAGATTTTGTGCTTGACTTTCTATTCCTTGCATTGTGTGCTTACATGTTTCTACAACTTTCGTTGTTTTTATTCTAGCAATAACCGCAAGTGTGCAGATTGGAACTAATGACCTCATGCTTAATGCCTGCCCATGTCACTTCATCCATGGCCTCATATTTCTATTACTTTATTTGTTATAATTAAGCTATAGAGGGATATTATTAGTAATACATGGCTCCTTTAAATAACTAAAGTGGAAATTGGACACTTATTTTAGGACACATATTCTGAGGACGCGGGCCACTTATTTTGGATTGGAGAGAGTTAATTATTTGGGAATTGAAAAGAAGATAACATGTTTAGAAGTAAAACATGCATACCAATTTCTTATGAATTTGCCGAAAAGCCTTACAAAACCTTTCTGCTTCTGCACTGCTCACCTATAAGCACAAATGCACATCAGAGATTCATTAATGGTCAATAGGAAAATCAAGATCACACAAATTTTCAACTTGTTGTTCTGCTGAAACATAATCTTTCAATTGGATACACCATTGAAACCTCACATTTTCTGCTGCATAATAATTATTCACGCAAATAAACTAGGAAAAGAAAGAGATACTGAGATCAATAGTAGCTCCTATCGTATAGGGCAGATACTTCCCATGAAAATCAAAATAGACAACAAGTTAGGATATATCTGGTATATTGTTCAAAAAATACAAACAACGGGCAATAAAGGCTATAAAATTAATTTTCTACAACTCTTCCTATCATGTTGATATTGTCAATCTCAAGCTTCATTAATAATGCTTGTTGTCCTTAATACAACGAGAGCCTCCCTTTTATATAGAGAATACATATATACTTATTAGGAAATTAACTACTAATGCAACCTAGGAAATAACTATAAATACTAAGAATAGGAAACCCTGGTTGACAGTTCATATGTTACAATTCATTCTCAGAGCTAATAATGAACTCTAAGGAACTCCAGGAGGAGCTAATTATGAGAAGGCCTTCACTAAGATTCATATCAACTATCATGACACCCACATAACAATTAGCTGCAGAAATAGCTACACAATTTTCTGAGGATCTTCTATAGACTGTCGTGCAAAATTGACAAAACAATGAAGCATACCTTCCTTTCTGCAGCAAGCTTCAGCTTCAGCCAAAAAGCATCTGCAAAACACAACCATGTTAACTTGCTACATTCTATTCCTCGGTCGCTCACATACAAGGAGATATGCATCTAGAGCCACATCTATTTCATATTCATTCATTTTGGATTCTATGCACACAAATATTAGATAGTAAGATTCGTCATTTAAAATCAAATAACACAGGAACACATGGTTATTCTTCCAAGTAAGGTCTGCACATATGCACATGAAACTTCACTAAATGAACAAATCTTGTTTGTAGTATTGCACCTTGCTTGTCAAATCCTTGATTGTGAATTTCATTATTATCCTTGTCATCCCATGCATCTTGCCATTCCTCCACCTGTTGCTTTAATGCTCGAATATGTCAAGCTAGTCAAGACTAGAAAATTAAGGAAATTGTACAAACAAAAGCAGTTCAAGCTCTACTACCTCATTCTGTGACAACTGGGATGTTGGTCGTCTTGATGCACTTAAGTCAAGCTGAAGCAAAATGAAGACAAATCAAAAGGAGCCAGCTAAAATATAACCAGATTGCAAGGTAACATAGCATTCTAAGATAAATTTTAAGTTTGTTTATCTGTAGTAAATTGCAAGTGAGATCAGAAAATGGGATTATGGGAAATGGTTGTCCTTTGTTTCAGGAAGATCTAGGGAACACAGAATTTTCAAATTTCAAGCTTCAATTAGATTAATGTCTTCCTGAATTTCCATAATTTTGACAATTCCTCATTTTAGTTCAGACCCAGATCATAAATCGTAGCTCTAAATCAAGTCATGTCCACCCATTACACAAAACACCCTTCGTCTGACTCACCGCACATACATGTCATGCAATATAATTAACTCTTTTTCGTATGATATAACAAAGGCTTCCACCTATTTTAAGTACCTGTTACACTAAGTCATATCATAAAAGCCATTCATTCGAGAATAGTCCACATTAACTAGCTTGGATGTTCCAAAATAAGTTACTTTCCCTTTGAGCGAGAGAATCCTAAATTGAGACAGTCACAACCTCATAAGTGTCATAGCAAATGGTAGCACACGAGGACACACTAGGTACTATAAATCTTATTCTTGGTAAAAATCCAAGATGGCATGTATTCTGGAATAAAGTAGGAACCGTTTCATCTCCTTAAGGGACGAATTGAAGCCACCCAATACTATAAAACCTTTATTTTACCGAGATTTATCAGTCTTAAGTTTTTCTCATAAAGTAGGAAAATTTGGTTATCAAATTAGTCACAACAGCAAGTCATGAAATGGATTCACATGCTACCCAATTTCATACACATACTCTGATGAAGTTAGCAAAGGCACATTAAGCTCATCTCATGTTCTCGCACAATCTGATTTACCTATTAAATATCTCAGATTCCTACCATCTAAATCCTCAAAATTCAAAATATATATAAACCAATCGCTCTTCTAAAGTTGAAACCAAGTAATTAGAAGCAATAAGTAAGTAATGATGTAAAAACCCTAATTCTGGAAGGTAAGTGAGAGAGAGAGGAAAAAGAAAGAAAGCAAACCTGAAAATCGCGAGAGCGAACGACGGGAAAGAGATTGAGAAGGCGTTGAAACTCTTGCTCGTCCATGTCTCCTTCTTCTTCTTCCTTGAGTTCTGCTTCTCGATCAATCTAATGTCTACTGTACCTTACTATCTCATTTTCTGTCTTATAACAGAAATCTTAGTGCAAACGGTGCCGTTTTGGGCAAAGTTTTACAAGTAAATGTTTTTTTTGTATAAACGTTACATTCTCTTCACTTTTACCTTTAAGTAATCGTAGTTTATTAATTTTGGGAAAACCTCGTAGGACTACGCTTAAAATAAGCAGTTCTTTTTCTCAACAAAAAAAAGCAGTTTCTTACTTAATTATTTATAGATTTTTTCAGCCAACCCGTGAACTCAGAGTGACCCGGGCCAGGAACGGGCACTATATAGATATCACATGCCGGGTTACGAACATGAAGTGAGGTGTCCGGACTAACCCGGCCCAACGCGGCCTAATGGACTTAACTAACTAACTAAACACACACAACCCACACTAATTTTGAAATAGTCATTTTAAGTTTTTTTAGCAAACAAGTTCGAAAAACACAATTTTCATACTGTGAATGTTATTGACAATATGTTTTTTTGATATTGAAGTTTAATTTTGCAATATGTTTTTGTGTACATAAATTATTTTTGCAATTAGTTTTTGTGTACAATATGTTATTTTTTAATGTTATGGACGGGTTGGATTAACTTAGAACCCGTTCGGGCTCAACCCGCCCACTTATCCAACGGACAACCCTCTTCATGGGCCGGGAATGGACATGAAAATAGTCAACCCGCTAAGTCCGGGTTGGGCCCAAAATTAAGCCATGGACTGTTCAACCCGGCCCATGCTTCCATCAATTCCCGTTAAAATTTGAATCTGAGGTAAAACAACTGAGATGCCCTTAGATGTATTTTAAATTTAAAAGATGTGTCATTTCCTCTCTCTCTCCTCCATATCTCTCATCTCTCCTCCCTTGAAGATTTAAGCTTATAAAATTTTAAGAAAAGCTTGAATATCTGAGCTTATAGAATTTTAAGTTTCTCTTCTCTCACTTTCTCATTATGAAATTTCTTGTCCATCTCCATCGTCGTTATCATTTCTATGAACAACTCATTCTCTTTCAATTAGGTAATTGATTCTTCTTCTTCATGCTGCTTTATGAATCCTTCGATTGCTGGTCAAGTTTGTGGGTTCTCAATTTGGGTGGTAGAGGAAGATTTTTAATCGCTCTACCACCTAGATCAACAATTGGGTCGATTGAGCTCTCCTCTCATATTTCTCCCTTCCCAGAAAATCCTCGACGAGTATACATCATCATCGGAATCCCTCTCCTTCAGGTCTCTGATCTTCTCCGCCTCCTCCCTCATATCTCACCTCCGATTGACGCTCCACAAGAAAAATCGAGCACCCATAATCTCGCTCCACTGAGATTTGGGATTCTAGGGTTTTGAGTTCTGATGTGAGGGGTTTGGGGATCAAAGATGGAGGAAGGCATAGATGGTCGAGCGAGCAGGGGAAGGAGTTGGGAGCTAATCGGTGAGTTGAGAAGGAATGAGTTGTGATAATTGTTAAGGTTTGTGAGGGTGGTAATGAGGATGGAAACGATGAAGCAGATAGAGCAAAACTGGATCCTCCGTAAGCTGGGCCTTTTACCCAACATTCACGTCCCTCGCTACCCACATGCCTTCCCCTGGCCTTCCTCCGACAACGGTGGGAGTTCTGAGGTTGGGTCGTCCAAGGGCCTCCACTAGAGAGATCTTAATCTCTAGTTTTCTTGTTTTTGTTTCAATTTTATTTTGATGGTGATGATTTTTTTCAGTTTCATCTTTTCGTAAGAGGAAGTTTATGATCACTATTTTCTCCTATGCAACTTTTGCATGTCACTACCCTCTACTTTTTCTGTTGCACGTCACCAATGTATAGTTTCATTTAGTTGCACCGTCCATCACAGAGTTAAGTTTGATATAAAATGTCCATAATACTTCTATATTAAAAAAATTCAAAAATTCAAAAAATATATCTTTTGAACTTTTTTTTTAAAAAATATTTTTTTATCACATAAATAATAAAACACTGATTTCAAAATTATTTTTTTCAAAAAAAATATTAAAAATA
>JAYMTP010001636.1:0-23010 GCA_036897365.1 Geranium brycei
ATCATTTTAATATATAATTTAGGAAATCAAATGAGGTTATTGATAGATGTAGGATGGGTTGCATAATTACATACGCATGAAATTACCATAGGGTGGCAAATAGGAGTACATGATTGCAAAGATGACAAAAACGAAAACAATCCACCTCAAATTTAGTGAAGAGCCAATTCAAGTGGAAGCTATTGATTACAATTATTAATAAAATTAATTTTGCAATTATTAATCAGCTACCCTTTACAATTGTTCCTATGAACCCTCAATTTAGGTGCTCAAGGGGTTTTTAATAAGATTAACAATAATTACCATAAGATTAGTAGTGAATAGGGGGAGGTTATTTATCTTGGTGGGTGAATAATCATGCTCAATAATTGTGTCTCTCTCTCTCTCACTTCTTGTTTGTGCTGATTGAAGAAGCTGTGAGTGAATGAGAGACAGTGACCTGCCTAGCTATATAATTTTTTATATTATTTGTTTCAAACCGGAAAAAAAAAGTCTCGAGCCCAGCGCTTTTGCTTTGTTGCTGGTTGACTCAACCTTTGTGCAGCCGAGCATTTATTCTCTTATTTGTTGTATTATTATATTCTTCTGAGCAATCTGAACCTCAACTCAACCCACAATCTCATGACTTGTTGCAATTGTGGTGTGAGTGTGAGTGACTTTGACTCTTTTGTCACTGTTGCTGCATCTTCACATCCAATCCATTTCACTCCTTCATGCTCTTCAATTAACAATTGTAAATCACTATGTCCTCTACATAGTTGAGATACCATTTGAACATGTGTGAACAATAATTTCATCAAATCTATAATCTTGCCACCGAATAAACAAAATATAACAATACTTGTAATACCAAGAGTGGATAATAAAGTATAAATGATAATTACATGTCACAACCGTGAGTTTGATATTTTATCGGTTTTATGTTTATAAATTAAAACCAAAATGAAGAAATCAATTCGGTTATTTTTCATTTAATTATTTTTCGAGTCGGTTCAGTAATTTTTGGACAGCCTTACTAGTCATTTTAATTTTGATAAGCTGTTACTAACTCATTAAGTTTCACGTCATGTACTCTAGTAAAAACACATGCTTAAAGAAGAAAATAAGAACAAATATCATCCATAAGATGATACTAATCAATGGATAAGATAATTGACTAATTTATAATAAAATTAAATACAAAAATGATGAAAAGGATACTATTGACAATTCAGTTCTTTCAAAAGTCAAACCCTTGGCACATATTTGATCATCCTAATTCTTATATAAAAGTATATTTCATAAACGTATCCATTCTTGACAGCTCCTAACAATGGCCGCCGAATCTCTGCCCATGAATGAGATCATCAACCAACTCACTTCTGGTACTATATTTCGTCGTATATTCAAGTTGTTTCGTTGGTCTCGGACGCATATTGATGGTTTTGTTGTAACAGGTGACGTTCATGGATACGGTGTGGTATCGATAATACCCATATCTACTACATTTACATTCATGTGGTTGAGATATCCGATTCCATAGCACTTTTATGTGTTTTATGTACAGGTTACTAATGGTTTTCCATTGGTCAACAGCTAATGTATATATGGAACTGATGTTCATGAAATTGATTCATGGGTCGTAATGAAACTGGTTCACCAAACTAAATAGTGAAACAGATTCATAACGTTGTACTGACCATCAGGAAATTGAATCCATCTCACAATATGATTAAGATGATGAAACATAATTCATGAACTAAAAAGTAAAAATAATGCTTGAACTTGTTTCCCATACACACAATACGATGAAACATAGTTGATTGAGTAAATAGGTTAAAATCAAGCATGAAACAATGATGAACATGAAAAAAATCGAATCACAAAAGTGGAAAGAATCGGATAAAATTAATGCCATGGAAATAATTAGATCATAAGCATGGAAAGAATCAGATTAAATTAATACCCCCATAATTTTAGGAAATGAAATTCAATTAGGGATCTTCAGCTCACAAATAATACAATTACTGAATTGCCCTCATAACCATGTCAAATGACCAAATTGAATTATCAAAAATGAATAATTACAAAAAATGTCACCGCGAGCGCACACATTTCATGAAGTAATTGTGTTATTAGTGTAAATAATGTAATCTTACAATTAAAAACATGAAATCGAAAATAGTGAAATAATAAAAAAAATAATTGTACAACTAACAACATGAAATCGAAGAGAGTAAAATATCAAAATGTTTATGTAAATATATAAGTAATCGTACAAACAAAATCATTAAGTCAAAAATTGAAATATTATATCATGCAACAGTAAAATAAATGTGTAAATCTTGAATTACAATGAAATCATGAAATTGCATAAATCTCGTATCTTTTAAAAAAATCATGAAATCCTGAAATAGGAAATTAATTAAATTATATTTAATTAAATCAAATCTTGTAATTAAAAAGAAAATAATTTAATAATATAAAAATACAAATAATATACTCTTATATTTATGTTAAAAGACCAAAATAAATATCAAATTATAAATAATTACATCAATTTATCATTAATGAGTTAGCACAAGTCCAAACCATAAGTATTTTCATCTAGTGATCATAATTGATTCTTATATTATCAACTAATATGGTTGTTTTTACTTGAATGCAAGCCTAAGTTTCACATTCCGAAGATACCGATAAACTATTACTAACTTCATTAAGTTTCACTCTACGAAGATACCCCAATTTTTTTAGAAAAAATAATCTAATTTTACCTTTTTAAAATTAACGGTTCAAATAGATATATTTAAAAGTTTACCGTTATAAATGATATTGCCGCTATGAATCATAAATAATTATTTTATATTTTTAAAAGATGAAATGTATATTTAAAAAGAACAAGAAAAAAAAAGGAATATTTTTCTTTTCACGTAGAAATTGACAGAACATTTTAATAACAATATAATTAAATTAAATTTCACCCCAGGTGAAGAGATTTACTTAAAAATTCACCGGCGTGAATTATAAATTATGTTTGGAGGATATGATCGACAAGTACCCAACAATAAAATCACATAAAATTTATTTCAACTCAAGTTCTATGTCCCTCAAAAAAAAACTCAAGTTCTATGAAATTTTATTTTATGATACTAGAGCTTATGCTCAACCGTTCTTTTAAAGGACAAATTTTATATCAATAATATGCTTTACGTCTGATTGTTAAATGAATAATTTACTCACTTGATCATTATTTCTTTTCAACAATACGTAGTTTGGTTTAGAAAAAAAAAATGTAGTTTACTTATACTTGATGTGTATACATTAAGAGACTATATGTATTGAAAGCTTGAACAAAAATCTATATGCAGTTTAGATATGATTTAATCTTAGTTTATTGATCATGCTTAAGTGATTGAATTTTTTGCTAAGCTTAATTGATTGAATTCTTCGCATTACTAAAGTTTCAGTCAGATTGATAAATATAAAAATGAAAATACATTAAATGATCGTCTAGATACATGTATAATATACTAAGTTATACATGTGAACCAATCTACAACCATTAGATTTCGAAACGATAAATGATGAGATTAAACAACTTACTAATAAATGATGTGGGTAACTTTGGATAAATTATAGAGTATCTTAAACTTTATAAGAGGTGTGCACGAAGATATAAAAAAGCGTATATCTCACGATTTTCTTGCGAAAAACATGTACTATCAACTCTACAAATTTTTCATTACAAATCTTATGTCAATTCACGCACGTGTTTCTATGGAGTCACTAATGCTTTCCCAAAATATATTTACATTATGTGCATATTAATTTATATTGAATATTTTTTCACGTTACGTTACGTTCACATTACATTTCTTTTCCGATGAAAACTCATTCACAATTTAGAGATAATATTTAGACAGCATACCACTCAACCCCTAAGCTAATTTTATAACAAACGTCTATAGATTATTTAATTAATCTAAAACTCAATCCCCTTAGAAAATTGTGTAACGAGGGCCTAAGGACAAGGATGGAAACATAATAGAATGAGAGACTAGAGAGATTATAACAACCAAAAACACTCAACTCTTAGAGTAAAAATGTAACAAAAGGTTCGGAGTGTAACGAGGGTCCAAAATGTTTATGACAACTGATAAGTCTAAACCCTTGTTACGCCAGATTTCCATATATGTAACACGAGATCAAAATGATTATGACAACCTGACACTAAACCCTCACAGTAAAAGTGTAACGACGATTTATAATTTAATTAAGAATCAATGGAAATTTATACAGTTAAAATTTGTTGGATGGAAACACTGTAAAAATTCAATAGAAACACAATATACAAATATCGGAATACAATGTACAAATGATAGAAACACATTGACAATTCAATGGAAATAAAGTACAAATAATGGAAACAATATACAAATCATTAAAACACAGTTCATAAACAATGGAAACAGAATGCACATTGACAATTCAATGGAAATAAAGTACAAATAATGGAAACAATGTACAAATCATTAAAACACAATTCATAAACAATGGAAACAGAACGCAGGTCTAAGTTGGTTATGATTTTTTTATCATCAAATGACAACTAATTAATTAATATATAAAAAGAGAATCAATTTCGTAAGTTAATGAAAAGGAAAACACAGAAAATACATAGAAAATAAAAGCTAAAAACAAAATGCCCTTGTGAAATGATCAAAATAAATGATAACTAGTGATTATTTATAATTAATGAGTCAGCCTAATCTTAACTATTCAAATCTCCCATTTAGTCCCTTCACAAGAGAGTTCGCACGTACGCATTATAGAGAGGGATTTGCATGCGTGATGACTCTATATAATAGACAGTTTCGCCAATATTAGCCGAAAGATGTAGGTCAAGTTGTTTGCTTTTGGTCCAATTGCTCTCTTAGGAGCAAGTCAGCAACACAAATGACATGCCCATTCTATCTTATTTTGGAATAACCCAACCTATTTGTATATATCAGTATTGCACAAGCTAATAGCCACTAGTCACTATAGAGTATAGATCGTCTTTACAATAAGGATCTACAGACAATGACTACTACTTAACTTGGTTAAAGTCATCCCCAGCAAGGTCCATTAGAGTTGGAGGAATTGGTTGGTGACAAATTGAAATTTAGAAGAAAGACAGAAAAGCTAGTTAGCTACAACTGAGTTGTTAAGCTACATATATAGATTCATAGAACATGAAATGAAATGGTGAGTATATATATGCATTTATATCACAAGACAAGAAATTAGAGAAACAGCTCTGCTTCTTGCTCTGCCTGTCTTCTCTTTTGTGAGCAAATATTTGAGTCATAACCCATGCCATGCAACACAGTGTTGTTATATGTAGATTATAGACTCAGCCCCTCCCTATACTCTATTCTATTCTATCAACTTATATCTATGATAAACTTAATGTAATACCCATTTCCTGAATCATGTGAGTTTTAGTTGGAAAAGCTCCCTCAACCATTTTTTCATGTAATCCTTATAACACCACCACAAGAAAGTAAGTGATAATCTTAATTAGCATAACCTAGCTACTATATCTACATGTCTGCTTATTTATGAACTTCATCTATCAATTCACAACCCAGAGCTAGCTAGCAAAACCAATAGCATGCATAACTAAATTATTATGAGCTCTACTAGTCCGTCCATTTATTGTAGGAAAATGAATAATTCAGTTTGTCTTAATTGTGTTTAATTAGAAGCAACTCACAGTCACCTTTTCTGGGCTGGCTGGCTCTTATGTGTTGACTTCAGCTTCAAGCCCAAACAACACAACTAACCAGCTGAGATACATAAAGCTGTTTGGTTTCTTGACCTGCACCCACTTCAACTTGTTTGAATCCATCTACAGAAAATACAGTATGATTTTAAGAGTTGGTGTCACAATGGTGAAAGAGACAGCAGGAAAAGAAGTTGGGATTGTGTACATCATGTCACACAATACAGTAGTGGTTGATAATATTTTGTATAGGACCACAGTATTTAGAGTAGATATAGATTATGGTAACAACAGTAGGAGAATAGAGATTTCTCAGAAACAGGACAGATGGTCCCGTAGCAAGAATATATTTACAGTAGGGTCCAACACAATCTTAAAAGTACTCTTCAAAACTGGGTGGCCATCCTTTACTGCATGTGCATGACACTATTATGTAAATTAATGGTCTTTTTATACATTGATTTGTTATTTTTATGGAGAGCATATACATACATGTAGCTTAGCTCAGGTATTTTGGGCATACATTATTTCTCAGTGCTCAATTGTCTTTTATGTCTCCAGAAAGGTTTACATTTAACATTTACAGGCCCTACTCACCACTCACTTCACAATTCACACCCTTCAAAACAAGTTTTAGTTCCACAACACTCTCAACTCTCAATTCATTTATACAAGCTACTACACCTAATCTGTCAAAACCACTAACTTTTAAGCAAGCATAAATTAATTCAATCTAACATACTTTTTTGTAGGCAAATATGGATTTTTCACATTAACAATGCATTTGCAAGAATATGCTTTTAGGTGGCTCTAGCACTAGAAGTAAAGTACCTGTGTTTTTGTGGCTGCAATGCTGTGATATTTAAGGATAAGCAATGTCATCATGACTCAGCTGCTTGCCTTCATTGCCAAAAGAATAACTTGTAGATAACATACCTGTATACACTGTCAACAGAGAACAAGTTAAGAATTTCTCGACCATTGATTGACCTACCATGTACAGTGTTTATTCAGTTCCAGACAAGGTGAAAAGTTTATGATCGATCCCTTAGATCTGCTACTGGTGGGAAACCGAGTTCCTATAAGAGATGCTACACTGAGAACCTTTACTGTTAGAGAAAATTTATGAACTAGTTTCTGATATTTTAGTACAGTTCAATGGCAATGAATCTGTAAAGAGAATAGTCTAAGAGGCACTTCATAATTATACGATGACTTGTAATGTTCTACCTAGTCTTTATTTGTTTGTTTCCCAAACCAGTAAAATCACATTCGTACACAATAACTTTTACAAGCAGTACTACTGATCCTGCTCCAACTTTCCTATGATGCAGAAAAGAAAATGTAAGTTCATAGATCAACAGGCAATAAGTTTCAGTTTCATTAAGGAAAAGCAATAAAATGCATTAATTTTGTGAATACAATACAATTATATAACGAACTCACAAAATTCATCAAATATTCCATCTCAACCTAATACACAGCCCAAAGTGAGAAGAATTACTATTCTCATTTCCCATGTATTTTATTAAGATGGAACATAATATTCGTAACTTGAAAAATGAATAGTAGAGGTAGGGGCAGTAGAAATGGCATTGTAATAGACATGATTCAAACATATAACAGAAATATGTATGACGAATCCAATTATCCAACTATATATCTTTTGCTGAAAAGGGAAAACCAAAATTACCAATTCAGCTACTGGAAGCAAGAGACTGCTCCTAATAAAGCATCTCAAATCATCAACTTACCTGGGAAGCAGAACGGAATAAATCAGAAGCATCTGATCCAACCATTATAAGGTCAGAATTGCACAAAGCATTCAATCACGGATTGTAACAAACCGTGAATTACAGAAAGGATAAGATACATTCTTTTGTTTTGCCCCCTCCATATAGGGTCATATGTTGCTCCACGGTTAAAAAATGGATTTCTTAAGTCATAATTCAGTTGAGTTGCATCTCTCATATTCTTCTCAGCAGCCAGCAGGACTTTACTGGAAGTTTTTGCCTGGTTGCATTGGCAGGATTAGTTTCCGTCGCCTAGCAAAATTGGCTGTGCCTGCAGTGATACAATTGCCAACTTAAAGCAAACAGTCATAGCATTCAACAATGCTAGTCTGGAGTGGGGGATCTGAAGGCTACAATGAGTACAGTAGGCAGCTAGCTCCTGTTGGTGAACTACATTGTCCTTAATTTTCCTCTTAAGCTCCATTTGCAGACCCAGAACATACTCCTTTACAATAACAATAGTTCCTTCACTTCATCCACCTCTCTTCTTGAATCAACAACTATCAGGTAACTATGTCTGCCCATGTGTGGCTTCAAAGAATCCAAGTTTCTAAACCCAAGCTGATGGCATAGCAAGCAGATCAATGTGTTAAAGTTTCCTTGGGCAATGGCGGAACATTATCTTCCAATTCAGAAGCCAGATGTTCAGCAACATCATGCAGCCCATTGACGATAGCAGTGAGATATGCAAGAGATAAATGGCCCACATTCTCCGAGATCTAAATGTGTTCCCAGATATCACCTAAATAAATGGCATTATGGAATTGACCCATAACACCATTTTTTACTTCAGCAATTTAGACAGTTTATCCATGTTTCCTGAGATAAGATACATGAATGCTAGCCTATCAAAGTTCTTTGTCCTTTAGTATGCATATTCTGTGTTGCTTGCATTATCCTGATGAAGAGCTTCAAGCCCTAGTTGATACTTGTGATCTTTCGTGACAATTTTCCTAGCAGAAGCAACTGCAATCTAGATGTTACCACGCTAAAGTGCCTAATTGAATTGTGTCTTCTCATTCTTCACAAAATGAAGTGCAATCTTTGGAAAACCTTTCTTTTAGATGTATGCAATCATGCCTTGCCCATAGATCGTCGAGCTCTTAGCCATGCTCAAGACTTGATCATACATTTTCTTCAGAAGGGACAGCTTAAAAACATATTCAGTTGCATCAATGACAATGACACGGTTTTTCCCATCTTGATCTAAACAAGATATGGTGTTTACAGACACTTTTGTGACGTAAACTGTGACATCAACCGTCTTCATAATTCTACCCACTTCATTTGGAAGGCAGTACCATTTTCATCCCAGGGTCCCCTCCATATGCGGATGGCTTCATGTATAGTCATTGGGATACAAGACTCTCAGTGGTTAAAACAATCTAATGTTTGGTCAACAAAGCAACACACTTCATGCTATATGGCCAGACAACATACCTTACAAAAGATATTTAAATCTCCCCTACAACAATCCTCTGTTAGAGATAATGACAAATTACTCTATCTTCTGCCTTACATGAAAAATTCCCTGTTCCGGCAGAGAATGGTGCATCAACAGCGACCGGGATAGTAGTCTTCTTCACTATTTCTTTTTAAGGTTCTCGACCAACACCTGGTTGGTGTGCTTTCCCAGAAGAGCAAACCTATTTCTAGCCACAGAACTCCTTATTGTCCTGCTCCTCTTTTTGCCTCCTGAAGAAACTCACCCCTTCCATAGCAGTCGCAGGTATACCACGAGGTTCAAATGATCCCCCTTTCACATCAGATCATATCAAAACAGCACTCAGTATGGCTATATGACAGGGTTCTCGCACCTCGAATCAAGTTGGAAAGACCAAACCTTCGAATATGTATTATTTCTGAGTTGAAAACTCATAAACGCAGAAAGAGTTCATTGACATAGAAAGTACAATCGCTACTGACAGCAAAATCAGGGTGTTCCATCTCCAATTTGAAGACAATCATGAAACTATCATGATCGCCAGCCTACGGGTTCATCTCTGGATGCGCTGCAAGAACCCAAAATCTGTCATGCTTCCCTTGAAATGTCTGGAAAGCAGACCGCTTTGCTGCATCCCACGGACGTATACACTTATCTTCTGAATTGGACAGAATTATGTATCACCTTGTTAAGATTAAAAAACAGGACACGATATTGGTGTGCCCTATCAAAGTAACTCGTCCCAAGCCTTTGTATCTGAGATATATATTAAACAATTAGTCTTAAGTAACTTAATGGTAGAGGTAGTTACGAAGCAATAAAATAATATAGACTGATATATTATTTATGAGTTTGTACTTCTCTAAGAAGTACACATGTTTTTTCCCTCAATTTTCATTACCTATAGTATTTCACCTTATATAAAAAAAAGTGTTGAGGGGGTGAAAAAGTAAGTTCACACCATCACCAAATTTTCAATTGACGTCTGCTCTTGATACAATAAGAGGGAGGGGTGAAAAGAGGCCCAATTAACTCCATGATCATGACCTTCCAAGACATACTTAACCACAGCACCAACTCCACCAAGGAAATCAGACTTAAGTTGACTTAAACAAAGGATGTTTTCTGCAGGAGAAACTGTTTTCTTCTTTATGGAGCCAATATACCAAACACTAACAGTCTGATCCAAGGAAACTAACACACCAAGGTCCTCTTTAGGATGAAAAGAGGCACACATGAAATAATGATTGTGGCCAGTAAAAACAGATATGCAGTTGTGCGCGACTGCCAGTTCCAGACACTAATAGCACTTGCACTAACCATCCAAAGGCTTTCATGATGGAGCTGAGGAATGTAATCAATATGTCCAAGAAGGTTAAACAAACACCCATGCAGCTTGTAATCTTGTAATCATCTGCTGGAACGATTAAAATGTAACAAAAATGGTCAGAACTTAGAATATATAGCCAGTCATACAATTATAACACACAATCAATGGATGAAACCTTTGTGCTATCTTAGGGTTTTGACAGCATTACTTATGGCACTAACCTTTCCTAAAGACGTCTGTGATTGAAATTGAATACAGCCTATGATCATGTAAAAAACTCACAGCCGGGCAAAGAAAGAGGAAGGCAACCATTTAGTTGGCATTGCATGATCCAGGGATACAACACCATTGCCTAAACTCAATGACCACACACACACACACAATAAAGATTGTATTTGCTGATCAATATCAACATCTGGAAAAATATAGCACTAGGAATCAATACAGACTCAGATAATCTATTGTAAGAGCAATAGTAATGGGTGACACAGAAGATAATTGCATACCTTACCCCCAGAAACAAATAGCCGCTGTCCCTTCACTCTATTACTCGAATTTAATCAACATGGCTACGTCTCGACCCAACAATCAAATTCTTCAGCAAACGCAGAACCTATCGTCAACTCGATAGTTTGAACAATAACTATAAGATTCAATACATAAATGCGAAGAAGGAACCTGCGATCTGAGGCGGACCGGAGAGAAGCGACCATTAGCCTGCCGGGAAGTTAACGGCGTAGGATAAGTAAGTGGTGAGTGGAGGTTAAGGCACTACAGTGACAGGCTAGCTTAGCTAGGGAATGTGAGGAAAACGGAGAGGTCTCACAGATAGCTGGGCCGGGAAACTCTTGGGCCCATTCGAACTTTTGGGCCCATTAGAGTGCACGTGTCCCAACGCGCTACTGATTCCACGGGCATTCCGTGACAGGAACAGAAGAGGAAGTGTTTGTCTGTAGGTTTTTATTTTTATTTATTTTTCTAAAACCCCACTTTTTAATTTCCTGAGGTTTTTGCTTCCTCCTTTCCCTGTCGCCAAACACACACTGCTAGGAGGGAAAAGGAAAGGAAAGGAAAGGAAATGGGAGCTCTGGCTCCGAATCGTCCATGGATTCCAGAAGATGACCTTGTCTTGAAGAACGCCGTTGAGGTATCTTCTCTCTCCTCTTTCTCTTTCACCATTTTACGTACGTAATTCAATGACCTGCTCGCCAGTTAATTTTGGGTGGGTTTAATTTTGTCTTCTTCAACTCAAGTAGTGTTCGTTTCAGAAACAAATGCCTTATTACAGATGAAATTGAAGGGGAATGGTCCTTTTTTTAACAATTCAGTGGTTTTATTTTATTTTTGGAACTGTATTAGGTAATTAGTGCTAGTGATTATGCTTGTTTTAATGGCTGAGTTTGTTTCTGTCATGGGTGATTTTAACTCAATTTTGAATTTTCTTTGTTGCATTCATACATGGTGTATTTAGCCTCACCTGGTAATAGTATTCAGTGAGGATGCTGTTTTTAAGAGATACATTAGGTCACTGTGTTCAGAACTGTCCATTGTGGAGATATTTCCTGTTATGTAATGTTTGATAGTGAATGGCTTCATTTTGTTTCTATGCATGTATGGGATAGTTTCTCAAGTCTGAATAATCCAGCAATTATTATGTCAGTGAAACTGTATTAGATGAATTTTTTGGCTGATGTTCTGTGGATATGTTGTTGTTAGTGAATCAGCAATCCCAGAAGTTTAGGGTAATTATTTTTCTTTTTGCTAATTCTCTTGTGAATATGACAGAATCATACAGGGTAGTATGTGAAAGAATTTTAAGTATTTATAGAGGAGTGTCTTTAAGTTAGACTTAGGATTGTTTAAGAGGGTTCAAGGACGAACAAAAAGACGTGGGCAGAAGTTATTTGCAAGGATTTGGTAATCGATCACAGGCAATGGAGAAAAGTATTCATGTGAATGACTCAGTGTGATGTGCTTTTAGTTCATGGAGCCTACCCCCAATTGATTAGGAAAAGGCTAAGTTGTTGTTAGAGTATCTTTGTAATGGATGGCTTGTCTTATGTTAAAGCATGATGCCATGGAATTAGTGATGCTCTGAAGTTTCAAACGTCCCGACATTGGCGTGTGCATATGATAGAATGAACGGGGTAGATTGTGAAGAAATTGAGAACAGTGGTAAAGTAGTATACTAATAATGATTGGTGTAGTTTTGTTATTATAAACAACCGTGAGCCCCATAAATGTGTTGTGCTGAAAAATGTCTGATATGCTACTTAGATGCATTTCACATGCTATACAGTGCATCTTGGCTGGATCAATGTTTTAAATGCAAAAATATTTACAAGACAGAACACTCTCGCATGTATAAGATATATGCTTGGAGACACATGCCTGTAGTTTCTTGATTAGTCAATTTAAATGAATGAAACTTTGGAGATTGGATGAAATCCTGAATCAAAATTGTTCCTTTGCTGTCAACTCAAGATTAGGAAAACAATTTTCTCTGTTATTTTCTATTTTGCTACTTATCAGTGTTGCAAACTGTAATGAAGTGAACCATTACCCGACATCAACTGGATGGAGGATGTATTGCTATTTTATCACTTGAATATCATTCGTAACTATTTCAACTCATTGTGTACCATTTTAATGAAGTGCAGAAGACTTGTGTAGCAGCGAGCTTTAGCTATATACCTGCTTTGCTCCTCTCACCATTTTTCTGTCCTGGAAATTGGATTTATCTATAAATTATGTGCCTATCTGAAAGTAGCACTTAACCTTACATTCAATAGATGTAGGGCCAAGACTCACATATTGATATGCATCGTGGAATAATGACTAGTCTTATAGGTAGAAGTGGTGTGTATTTAGTGTATCATGGACTTCACTTGTTGCTCCTCCTTGGTAGGCTCGTTCTCCCCAACAATGCAAACTACTCAAGTTGTTATAACTAACTTATGGAGGGATATCGTCGCTAATTCATGCTTGATCAACTACCTAATATAGAAATGAGACTATTATTTTGGGACATAAACTTAATGAAAATAGGGAAGTTATATTGGGATGGAGGTGGTAATATTGTATATTGCTCTTGTATGTATTCCAATTAATTACTTATATCCTCCCTTAAATAATGTTGTATCTTGATTCTTGCCCAACATTTACAGCTATATAACAAAGCCGGGTAGACGGTGAAAAGTGGAAAAATTATTAAATCTGCTATCAAGCTATGTTACAATAGAAGCTTATTGCTGCCGCTGCATATGGCACCACAATTTATGTTCGTGCCTTGTTTGGAATTTTTATTTCTTTATTTCTCTGTTTGCAGGCAGGTGCTTCCTTGGAATCACTTGCTAAGGGTGCAGTGCGGTTTTCTAGGAGATTTACTGTCCAAGAATTGCGAGAGCGGTGGCATTCTCTCCTCTATGATCCGATTGTGTCAGATGAAGCTTCGTCTTGTATGACTGAGTTTGAGCAATATGCTTCAACTTTTCCATCAAAGTTTAACAAACTAGGAACTTCTAAAGATAACAAGATCATGCCTGCCAAGAGAAAATCTGAAAGTATCTGTAAACTTTACTACGCTACAAGGAAAAGAATATGCAATGAGCCTTTTGACCCCATGGATTTGAGTTTTCTTATGGCACCTGGCAATAGCAATTTTGTTGGAGATGGAGATGAACCATTATCTGGAAATTGCATGCTTGAAGATCCAGTCGCTAATCCTTTTGGCCTAGAGGGATCAACTTTGGATATAATGCATCATGATTTTCCTGAAATTCTAACTGATGATGGTGCAATAATCGGAGATGCTGCTGCTGCACACATCTTTCATTCTGAACTTCCTAACCCAGTTGAAGGAAACTTTCATATTGGGACACATAAATTACATAAAGAATTACCTCATGTTATTGAAGCCAATATGTCTCTACCTGGGAGTTCTGGTCTTGAAGAATTGGCTCAACCTAATGATCTGCCCATGCACGATCTGTTTGAAGCTGATGATTTAAGTGTGAAACCTGGCTCCACCTTTGACAGTTATCAGGGAAGTAAATTTGCGGCAAAACAGGTATGTGGTTCTCCAATTAAAGAATGTGGGGCATCATTTCACAACTCAGAATATGCATCTTCACTACCTGGAGTGCCAATCTGGAAAGAGGTTGATGTCATATCTGAACCATGTTTGCCAGTTGATGCTAGCCACAGAGAAAAAGATCTGCATACAGGAGACATATTTTCACTTCCTGATGACAGTGATGTTGTGGACATGAGCAAATCAGGAGACTTTGGTAGCCAAAAGCCATGTTATGAACTGAAGAGCCAAACTGCTAGTACGGAAGGTTATCTGGCAGTGCTTTCCAATTCTCTTATGGACTTTACAAATGACGATGAACTCCTTATGGAAGATGGAAAAGACATGATTGGTAAGTTTTTTAAAGATAGTCTTAGCTCAATTTTGTCTAATTCTCCAGCAGATGTTACTCAAGATCACATACCCAGTATTTCTGAACCAGACTTATCAGTAGGTTTGGATACATATCTTATGAATCCTCCTAGTACATGTCTTGCAAAGTTATGCGATAACAGTGAGCCTCAGTATGGCGATGGACGTGAAGCAGAGGCAAAAACGCTGTCACCTATGTCAGCTTTAAACCCCCAGTTTCCTGAACTGTGTGATGGTGTTATTTGCTGTACACTGAACACCGAGGACACAGAAATTCCATGCAATGATGGTGTTGTTTTTCATAAACAGCTGTCTTCTTCATCAGCAGTTTCCCATGCAGCACAGCAAAGTTCTCAACATATTGGCAACCCAGGTAATAAAGAAACTGGTGAAAGAGCCTCCAGCCTTTTGCACAGAGAGCATAAACCCACTGGACAGGCATCTACTCAGGTAATAGGATTACATGTTTTACCCAAAGTGTCCAGTAACCAACCAGTGGGTGATTGTGGGGTAAAATTTGAGTTACCTAAAACTGACTTCCCACACATGGCATCTGGGAAAGCAGGTATTGGAGGTGGTACCTCCAATCAGATCAATTCGGGGAATGTTAGTAAGGATGGTTTCATGTCTGCAACAACAAAAGAAATGATTGCAGAGCTCAAACCGGCAAAGCATCATGGCCATAACTTAAACGATTGCCTCTCCGAGAAGCCATCTCATGGTTCTGATAGTTTCAAAAGTTTTCCACTCGAACAGGAACCATGTGTGGTTCAAAATTATCAAGGAGATACCGTGGAAGATTTTGCTCCCTCAGAAATAGTAGCAAACACTTCAACGTCAAATCAGGAAGAGCTAGCTGTTGAAAGCGATGATGATTTACCTTATTTTTCAGATGTTGAAGCAATGGTAAATGTTAATTCAACAAGCTTTTTAGTTGATAATGGTTAAGCGGCCCTATCCTTCAATTATATCATAATTTTGTCCATTTTTTTCTTCTAGATACTTGAGATGGATTTGGATCCAGATGATCTGCCTTTATACTCCAGTGAAGAAGGTATCCTCTGTCTAACTACTGTCACTCAATGAGTAATTGTTTTTATCTATGCCTGTAGATTCACATTGTTGCATACTTATAGTCAGATAAGCTTTGAAAGTGTACTGCCTAATTTACTGTGATTATCATGTAATTATAATTTAAATGATTTTGAAATTCTGTCTTTAATGTTTGTCTTTCATATCTGCGTGTTGTTATGCATGCGTAAGGTATCAGTGCAGGCGCATGCATGTGTTCGGAGACGCATGTCTGCGCTCTTTAATTGGTCATGCTAAAATGTATTAATGTGCAAGGCTAATGTTTAGAGGTACTGGGAACGTAATGATGATTAGTTTGTATGATGTGAAAGGATCTTCACACTTTGCATGATGTGATCGATGTTGGCATGTCTGGTTTGTTCTATATAAGCTATTTTGTTTTGATTTATATTACAGTATTTAACAATTAGGTATTTATTTTGGTTTTATATGTGTTGAATTATTCCGCATCGATAGTGGATTTAGTGATCACTTGATAAGCAACATGGGGACTCAACCTATCAACTTAAGCTTTTAGGCTGGAGTAAGTTTAGCATGACACAAAGCTTGATTTGCCCCTGTGATCCTTCTGTGTTTCCTACTTGTGCATATATTCATGGTAACATGTGAGGCCCCCACTTGAGGTGAGTGTTGAAGTGTCCTACAATGAAAGAATGTGGATTTAGTGACCACTTGATAAGCATCTTGCGACTCCACCTATCAACTTGAGCTTTTAGATTGGAGTAAGTGTAACAAATATATGTGTACATAATTGTTAGTGAAATTACCTTTTCAGTTAAGCACTCATAATCTAGACTGTTGTTGACACATAGTGCAAATAGCATGCACACACATCTGTATCATTCCTTAAGTGGTATATATTCTATTTTAAAAAATCTCCTCTTCCATGCAGTTTCAAAATATCAGCATGATAAATCTAGGAAGGCAATTATAAGGCTGGAGCAGAGCTTTCATGCTTGCATGGGAAGAGATATTGCACTTCATGGAGCATTTGCTGTTCTTATTGGTCGTCAAACTAAGCATTATATTAGGAAACCTGAGGTAATTCTATGCTATGAAGGCTTGCATACCTTACCAATTTGGACTTGGGTGCTGTAGAATTTTACTATTTCAATAAGTACAAACAATTTTTATCAGCTGTAGAAACAAAAGTAACCGTGTTTAGTTATTTGTTGTAACAGTTAATTAAAACCAGCTAAGATTTTTTTTGCAGTTACTGCAGATTGCAGTGAAATATATTTCTGAAAGAACATTTGTTTAGGTGTTATTTCTAAGATTCCTTCAACTTTATTGAGTTACAAGGTTCTTTAGAATATTAAATTGATTTATCAATGGTTGTTGGATGTTTTCTAAATCACTGTTATAAGTTGATGTTATTAGGTCTGTAAGCTAAGCATGATTGGCTTGATAAAGTATCGAAATATCATATGTTTGTAGGTTTTACTTGGTAGAGCAACAGAAGATGTTATTGTCGACATTGACTTGGGAAGAGAAGCACGGGCTAACAAAATATCTCGACGGCAGGTGAGATTTGCCTTTCTGCATGATGGAACAAGTCTTACTGACAGTAATCCCCTATTCTTTTATTCTGACATGGAAAGTAAACTTCTTTTTTCTTATGGAAAAAGGGCCATAAGAAGCACTACAAACAATGGAAAACAATAATCTTAACCATAGATCAAAACTTGTACTTAACTTCAAGATTTCATAGATATGAAAGCAGAAGAGTGATATAGAGATACTGTTGAATTCACATGTTTATCTGATGGTTATGGTTATAAATTTTGTCTTATCTCGTGTCCTTAGGCAATAATAAAGATGGACAAAAGAGGATCTTTCTTTCTAAAAAATCTCGGGAAGTTTCCAATCTCAGTGAACGACAAGGAAGTAGCTTATGGACAGAGTCTAAATCTATTTTCTAGTTGTTTGATCGAGGTATGTTGTACAATTTTCTGTCTTGCAGATCTGTTTCCCCAATTTTTATTGACCTATACTTTGTTACTAATTATTCGTGAGAAAGGTATTATTTATAATAAGCTAGGTACACATTTTGATTTAAACTATTAGGCTGCCTTTTGACCTGGCATGACTTTTCATGGCAAGGCGACGGTCGATATTTGATCAAAATAAATCAACCGGGTGTTGCTCTACGTATCATTTTTCAAAACTGTGCATGAGACTTTCATCTCGGCTCCTAGGTGATAAATAAGATAAAGAAGAAGCAATTTGTTTCTTTTTCGATGAGTACCTTCATTTATACATGACAACCCTGTCATCTAGATAGGATGTGTGCACTGATACTTGCTGTATTAACACATCAGACCGAAAGTCCGGGACAGGAAACTTATGTGTAGAGAAATTCTAGATTTTGTCTAATTGATTAACCTGAAATGACCAATGACTACAAATGTCGAGCTTGCAGATAAGGGGAATGCCTTTCATGTTTGAGATAAACCAAGCTAATGTGAAGCGGTATCTGGATAGCAGTACCAAAACGAACAAAAATGTGCCCCATAGGGGTAAGAAGAAGGCGAAGGTGGAGCAGTCATGAATACAAGGTGCCCACTTTACAGTGCTTTCTGGTAAAAACTCTTCGCCTGTTGTATGTAAACTGCATACTTACCCATTCTGAGATCAAACTAGTTTTGTTGGACGGGTGAGGTGCAGTAGCGTCTGTCTGTCAAATGTTTTTGTTGAGTGTTTTTTTTAGTATTTCATCAACTATTTACCCACGGGAGCCATGTCTGCAATGATATACAGTTGGCAAATACATGTAAAAGGTCAAAATCCTTGTGTTTTGAATCTCGGCAGAGTAGAATTATCATGTGTTTTTGTTAATATACTGCATTTCTAACCCACAGCTTCGTACACGTACTGCATTTCTAACTTTTGGACTCTTTGATTCTGAATCTGGTAAGAACAGTTCCACATAACATAACTTGTGTCTGTTAAATAATTTTACATGTTTTTGGTCTACTTTGGGACAGGTTTGAGTGAGTGAACAAATGGCTTCCGAATTTTATGTGCAAACTCTCGTTCCTCGTTTTCTAATGTGTTGTTGGAGAACTTGATGTCCACGGACTGGTCGTCGAAAGCCAATGTTGTAAAAAACGCTAGGCGCTAGTCTTGCATATAGGGTTTCATGGAGACTAACAGGTGATTAATCAGAAAATAAACATGATTGAAGTATTAATCGAACATTATAGAGGATTAATCGGACAATCGGGGATTTTTAAAACACCATTGAAAACTGCGGAGAATTAAAATGTGTATTCTGCAATTGTCACATATTTTAGTATCCGATAATGGAAAACGCCATGAACTAAAGTAGCATGCACAGTTTGTGCTGATCATTACAAATATATTAACGTAGCTTCGCAAAGCCATTGGAAAAGTTCAGCCCACTTAAATCTCATACAGGCCCACAATCAGCTAATAGCCTAATAATGAAGCTCAATGTGGGTTACAGCTATAACTAGTTTTAGGAGAAAGCCCGTATCTACTAGAAATATTTGGGCCTCAGCTGTCAGATGCACCTATCCTCTACGGGCCTCGTCATGGACCCCTGTTCGGTTTGGTTCAATGCTATTTGTAAAAATCCGGGAAAAAATGAGTAATTTTGAAGTACGGATACTATTCATAATTGGTGAAAGAAATATAAAAAATACATTTATACGAGTGTGAGATTCAAATTATATAATCCACAAATGCGATGCAAAATATTTAAAATGTAAAAAGAGTTAATAACAAGTAGGTCCCCACAGATACAGATACAATAAACAAGACACGCAACATGAGACGTGACAATGGCATGGCATGGCATGTTATGTTTCAACCCATCTCTAATGAAAGCACACCTAACTTAGCAGATCGGTTTTCATATTTAGAGAGGTTCACATTCAATATGGCATTGATTTCATCACGTGAATTTCTTAATCGTGATGTGAAATTTGTCAAAATTAATCAATACGACATTAATGTTAACCCTCCTATCCATTTAATTAGTTATTTATTATAAAATTACGGAAATATTATCCAAAACTAATTATGTAAATCACTTTTAACTAAACTACGTTGTAGCTCCGCGCGGTGTTAGTTGTAAAATATTATTGAATAATTAAAATTATTTAATATGCTCAAATTTATTTTTTTAAAAAATATTATAAATTATATATAAAAATTGCAAAAAAGTAAACAATAAATTAAAATAAATAATATCAGTAATACTTCAATACAACATAAAGAACAATTCAAATAAATCATTGAATAAGGCTCGCAGATTCCAAGATATCGAGGAATGAAAAATTAACAGATGATAAACACATTTGTATAAAAGTAATTGATATACATGTCAATATCGTATCGTTTTTTATGCGATTTATGATAGCTTTTTTGTTCCTTGAACTCAATTGATTGTCTCTTAACTGCTATTTCTTTTCCCAATAACATGGAGAAATCAGCTTAAAAACAAATCACGCAAGGATTCAAAAATTTCACTATCTTATAAAATAATCTGAACATATCTTGTAAACATGACTAAAATCTCGTTGTCCAAGTTTGTTTTGAGGTGAAGAGTTCTTTGTACCAACCAATGTGATTCAAAACTGAACATTATTAAATCATTCACTTTCTTGCCATCACTGTTGATCTCTGTTTTGTTGTTGAGTCTGTCTGAAGTAGTCAACTCCAACAGTAATTTTTATCCAGTCCATCATTTGTCTCCTGAAAATCAACATGACTTATCAGAATATTGCATAATCAAATGTATCAAAAAAATTCATCAAAATCTAATGAACGGGACAGAGATTGTTTTGTTTGGTTGATGAATCATATCTTATATAGAGACGTGTGATTAACATGTATTCCAATTAGTTTAGGAAAAGAATTGTAATCCAACATAATCTTAATTAATATCAAATTTGTTTGTTATTATCATTTAGTTTATTATTCTTCGTAACTGTAATCCAACCAAATCCTAATTATTACTAACTTTATTTGTTATTATAATTAGGTATTTAAATTAAAAAAATAATTTTTTTTTGAAAATTAGAACCTTCAATTAAAAAATCATAATTTTTAATTGAGTTTGAAATGTATTAGTATATTACAATGTATTAATGTTTTAATTTTATTTGAGTTTGAAATGTATCAGTATATTACGATAAATCATTGAATTAAAAAAATAAAAAATTTTAATTGAGTTTTAATTGTATTAGTGTACTACATTAATTAAACTATTTAAATGAAAAAAAATCATAATTTTTAGAAAATAGGAATGATAGTTTTCTCTTTAAAAAAGTTGTCACGTGACAACTTGAGATTTTTTTTTTTACACATATATAAATTTATGAGTTAACTCAAACACCCATGTACTCCCAAATAAGTGATAACAATTAATTTATCTAACTATTATAACTTGAATTATAATCACTAGACTTACTATTTAAACATTCAACTATTTAATGAAGTAAATTGCAATAATACCCAAATTAAGCTTCGCTGTTCCATAACTAAATTCTGTTGGGGCTCGAATGTTACAAGTTTGAGAGAAAAATAGGTAAACAAAATAGAATTCGACTTGCAACAAAATCGGTATCAAACAAATGGTTGGTGATGCCATGCACATCAAAATCGGGTGTGAATGTATAGTTAGGCACACAGAGACAGCTATAGTTCCTAATGGCCTAGTTGATAAAAGAACCTTATTTCACTGCATGGGATTGGGATTGGGATTGGGCCAATGCCAAAGGGGCTAAAGCTATTCATTATCAGAAGCATCTTAGGTTCGAATTATTGCACAAGATAAGGAAGAACCTTTTCAACTCACGTCGATGACTCATACTTTAATATGAGTTTGAGTGCCATTTCATTAGTATTTATAGCGAACATCTACAAGCAAACCCTAGCCTTGGTATCAAACTAGGAAACATATATACAAGAGTATTGATATACAGTAAAAAAAATGATATATAATATCTAACTCGCCCATGTAGGAGGAGGTTAAATGCTTAGACGAGAACAAAAGTCTTTTACGAGAGCGGTCGGGAAGTTGTTGATGAATATATCTGCAAACTGGAAAAATATTAGTACATGAGGCACACAAACTTGACCGGAAAAACCTTAAGCCATAATAGGGACTGAGAATTAGAAAAATAATTGAGGAACATGAAAAATATAAAAAAGAGACCGGAACAAGAGAAACTGAGAACTAGAAAAGAAATTGAGGGAGATGAGAAGTATAAAATGAGATGGAAGAATATGTTATATACAGGGTTAGTTCATAAACTTAAATCGATATTTAATGCAACATGCATTCATTCATGCAATAATAAGAATTGAAACCAGACAAACATATTTGAATAAATACTTTATTTATTTAATATCACAGCACAATAATTGTAGAATTACTTGACATGATATTTTGGATCTGGCGGTGGAGCTTTTGTATCGTCTGTAGTACGTGTAGTGTCTGGTTGTAGAACCTTTAGAGTCTGGTTTGAACTGGAATTTCGTCGAGGCATAGTAGTCTGCTTTCCTTAAGACGATTATTGCCCGTATGGGCAACTCGCTTCCAGGATACAACAACGAACGAAGTCGAACTCTAACCGAGCTATAGAGAGTAATCGAGGAAGAAGAAGAGAGAAAGACGAGATCGGATAGGGTTTGATCGTTGTGTGTCGATGTTTCGGTGTCTGTCTTTGACTCCAGCATAGTTACGTATTTATAGGCTCAAAGAAACTGAAACCTAAAAGGAATAGGAAGTTAATACTTACCAATTTTCTTATTCTTCGGGAATTTACTTATTCTACTTGTCGTTTAAGCAAGTGAATTTACCTTAATCGCATAATATGACCACACCTATTTTCAAATAACAATTGTTTTGGAAATATTTTACACTAAAAAATATCACGGAAATATTTTATTTTTGAATAAAAGTATTCTGAAAATATTTAATTTTTCAATACAAATATTCCAAAAATATTTATTTATTTCCATATTGCAAGTTGCTGAATATTATTTCCGATTTGAGAAAAAATATTTATTCCCAAATTTTCTAACTTGGAAAATATTTATTTTTGAATTACATTGGAAAATATTATTCTCAATTTACGAATTGAAAATATTGTTGAGAATTTGTTTTTGGGCTTTAGCAAAATTGTG
>JAYMTP010001637.1:0-23008 GCA_036897365.1 Geranium brycei
CCCTCCCCTTGCAACCCTGTCTGCTTCTCCTTCTTTATGGAATTGGAAAACGTAGAGATTTGGCTCCACCACTTGAATACTGACCCTTTCTTTTAGTTTCCACAGGTACGTCATCTGTTGTTTCATTGCTTCAGTCTCGATGCTTCTCTCCGTCATGAACTTTCCAACGAGGACGTTATTGGTGTTAACGAGTACGTCCCCCTCTTCAGGTTCCCCCAGCACCAATTCTTCTTATTCTTCTTCAATCTGAATGTCTTTCCATCTGTGCTGCAGATCTTCCATGACCATGGCTTTCCCTCCGTCATCCGTAGTCAGATTTGCTTGGGCTCCACCGTCTTCGTCCGCCAATTTTGTGAAACGTTGCCTTCTAACTGCTAATCTTACTGTTCTGGAGACCGGACACAAATCGCATTAAGCGAGACTCTCTCTCTCTAACTTGTTGATGACAATAATTGGATCATAGTCTAAAATACTAAAAAAATCTAAGTATTTTAGTCAAAGTGACCTTGCTTATGTATTAAAAAAATCATATATTTTTTTGTACACAAACTTACACTATGACGTATGAATTATAATCAAATGACAAATATCTTTAAATTGAATTATTTTGAATTGAGTCGGAATTTAACAAATATGTCAACCATAAAAATCTAACCTATCAATTTCCCCAAATGTTTTCTGCATATTTTATGAAAACATATACTTAAGAATAGTATCAATTGCTTAATTTAATTACATAGCCATTTCCTAACCAAGTTAGGTAGTGAACACGACACTTGACTCTTCTCGCGGCGAGGGGATTATCCACGTGGCAACACCCAATTGGCCACAACCAAGATCCCAGAATCTTAGGACAGCATATACTTGCGAGCCACGACTCGAGAATAAGAATCGCTGTCTGTAAGTTGGAAGTAGCAAACACGTGGGAGAGAAGAGAAACAGAAACATTGATATTTCCGAAACAGTCAAAGTCAAACTCGGGGTGCTCTAAAAAAATACCACAACATGGGCCCAAAAGCCCATTTATACGTAACCAGGCCCACTACAAAAACGTCCCTCAGCAGATACAAGTAAAATTTCTCCACCGAGGTTTCGGATACACTAAGGGTTTTTGGTCAGTTTTGTTTGTTTCAGACCATGTAAGTCATGTTAACTTGTATGATGTTCATGTGAGGCAAGCTCATGCTCGCGTCACCGGCTCTGCAGTTCCTCCTCATGAAGGCGTAGAAGTAGTTTATCACAAGCTTCTTGAGAAAGAAGGACCGTTTCTTGGCCCGCACGTCGCCGCGCCCGATCAGGTACGTGAAGCCCGAATCCATCGCCTCCCTGAGCGCCGCGAGCTCGTACTCAAGGCTCGGGTCCCCGTCCAACGACATGACGCTGGAGGGAAGTCTCGATTTGGATATCTCGTTCTGAATCAGCGGGCGCCTGAGGTCGTCTGGGGATCCCGAAGCGTCTGACTGGTATGAGTAACTGCCAGAACCAGAATCAGAACCAGAACCGGGATCGGAATCGTTGTTGTTGTTTCCCAGGTTGGTTTCCAGGGCGAGCTCCTGGGCCTCCCGCCTGAGGAACTTCTCCAGGGATTCCACCAGGAGCTGCTCGAACGCGGCGTGATCCTCCTTCCGGAAGTCTTTGTATCCGTACCGGGCGACGCAGCGGAAGATGTGGTAGTCTTTAGGGCAGACCCTGCGGAAGAGGAAGCGCTCCTCCTGGGGGACGACGGGGACGGGGATGTACTTGATGCAGACAAACACCATCGTGGAGTGGATCGCGGGGAGGGTCAGCAGAAACTGGCCGAAAATGGAGGGGATCCCCTGGACGAGCTCGCTATACAACAATCCGATCCCCGGAACCCTAACAGTGCCCAGACTGGACCCTAGGTCATTCATCAGGTCCATGGATATCTTCCCCTTCACCTCGCTCTGGTACTTCAGGACGCTCCCGTAGTTCCAGACGTACATAATGCAGAGGAAGAACGTCGTGAAGACCAGGGGAAGCCAACCGCCATACTTGAACTTCGAGAGGACTGCGGATAAGTATATGAGCTCGATGGATCCAAACACGAGCGGGAAGCACAAGACGAGGAACAGGTTGGTCTGCCAGATTAACAACATCACAATCGTGACCAATGCCGTGGTTACTATCATAACACCGACTTCAGCTATGCCTGTAACGAGGGATTCAAGTCGCATCAGAAAATGTGAGTCGTGTGATCAATATTCAAGGATAATCGAAACTAACTAACAGTGCAGTACTCCACTTTTGCAAAATTTGTTGTGAACTATCAAAAATGCTGCATTGCTAAAAACACCGTTAAAATGAATTGAAAAAACAAAAATACCCTTTATGTAAAAAATACATATTAAATTATAATTATCATCAAAGAATTACATGTAAAATACAAGAAATCATTTTTATTCTGGGGGCAATTATGTCTTTTTCAAAAACAGAGGTCATGTGACATGCACATGATCCATTTTCCGTCTATTTTGACGGGCTTTGACGAACTATGCAAAATTTTAGCTAATTCACGGCAAGGTTTTGTTGCAAAAGTGAGAGGCTACACCGTCAGTTTTTGCAATTATCTCTAATACTCATACAGTGATACGAGATATACTTACCGTACGCGTTGGCTACATCGGTGGTGCTCCGGAAGATTGAAACAACGCCTATGCACATGATCATCAGAAACCAGTTGATCGCCGGGATGTAAATCTGGCCCATCAGCTTCCTCGAGGTGTGCACGATCTTCAGCCTCGGGAAGCACCCGAGCGCCATGGACTGCTTCACGCACGAGAACGTGGCCGATATCATGGACTGGCTTGCGATCATGGCTGCGAGGGTGGCCACCACAAAGACGGGCCAGAAGAGACCTTCTGTTTAAGGTACATAAATTTTCTTAAATGATCAATTGGAAAAAAAGACAGTGATGTTCAGTGTTAGTGATTTTTCAGGTTTTACCTGGTACAGAGTCGTAAAATATTCTTTCTGCAGATTTGGGGTGTTTCATGAGATACGAGGCTTGTCCCATGTAAGCCAAGAGAAGACATGGGAACACTACGCAACTGAAAGCTACCTGTGAAACCAGAACGGATTCAACAAGATTTTATATAATCGGGAGGTTTAAGTCGGTGGAGCAGATTTAAACGGGTCTAGGTGGGTTTAGGCGATTTTTTTATAAAATATTCAATCTTTAAAAATAAATACCTAAAACTAAAAATTAACAAATATTTTTTAAGGATATGAATGTAACGAATATTAAGATATTTACTGTTTTATATCATAAATTTTATTGCTAATAATTTTATACAGCGTGATTCACATTTTGATGATGATATATATATGAATTTAATCAATATTTTATATAATCAGCCGGTTTAAGTCGATGGAGCGAATTTAAGTCGATGGAACTTTTAAAATAAGAATACCTAAAACTATAATCATTTATACCACTTAGTATTTTATTAAGGATATGAAGGTAACAGATACTAAAATATTTATGTTCCTATATCTTAATTCCCAATTAATCTCTGTTTAATCCTTTGTTAATTCCCGATTAATGATTTAATCCGACTAAAGGGATGTGGGGAAATAAGAAGACGAACCTGTATGGCTCGCACAGAGAAATGGCCAAGATCGGCGAACATTGCTTCAGCTCCTGCAATGGCGTGGATGAAGCAAATATGTTCAGTTACAGTTCCGCCGACTTAAACCACCATATTATATGAAATCAGGTCGGTGTTTATAAACGATTTTAAGAACACTGAAAATAAAGATTCAAAAGTACCTGTAATGCACAGAACGCATCCGCCAAGAGCCGACCATGCGCTCCAGGTGTTCTTCCTGACGTATAAATAAATATAAGCTGGATTGAACGCCTTTAGGACAGTAGCATCGTACATAACAAGGTTGTAAATCCCGATGGACCCCAAGGAGAAGAACCAGACTGCAAGTATAGGAGCAAACATGAAAGCCACCTTACTGGTCCCGAATCGCTGTATGCTGAATATTGCCACGAGGATTGCAATCGAAATGATGACCACAGCACCTGTGAATAAAACCAAATCGTTACTTTGTTCTTTCTCACACAATCTCAACAGCCTGATGAAACGAAAAGGGTAGACACTCACTTGTTTTGGTTCCTGGTACTTGTCCTTGCAGACCGCTCACAGCGTACATCACTGCATCAAGAAAATAGCATAAACATAAGTGAATCATTTTTCGCTTATTGGTATAAGACTTGGTGTTCTAAAATTCAGCCTGGCCGGGAATTTTTAGAATACTGACCCAATTTCATACGATCAAACGGTTTACATAGATGGAGTGGTTTGCTATCGATTTAGGCGGATCTAGGCTGGTCAAGCAGTTTATTACATATTTTACATTTCAATTTTTAAAAACAATGCCTAAAACTAAATTAATTGGTACTTAAATTATTATTTATTATTTTACATAGGATAATCCATATATTGATTGTTTGTGTATGTGTGTATATATATAAATACAATTATAAAAAAATGGTCTGGACGGTTGTTTTTAGAACACTGCTCAACTTCATACAATCGGGGGTAGAGCGATTTGTTAGCGATCTAGGCGGATTTAAACTAATCAAGGCGGGTCGGTGGTTGTTTAATATTTTACATTTCAATGTTTTTTTAAATACAAAAGACCTAAAACTAAAACTAAAATAACTGGTACTTTTTTTAAGGATATAAATGTAATGTAACAAATTATTAAAATATCTGTGTTTTTATACTTCTATTATTTATTTATTAGTTTTATCCAGTGTTGTTCATATTTTGATTGTATATACACAATAAATTATTTTTAAAATAGAAAAACACCAATCAATCATATTAATCCCAATTAGTCTTTGACAGTGTTCTCAAAATCCCCGACTTGTCTGACTAGTCCCAATTAATCCAACTAGTCCCCGATTAATCCCCAGAGGCCTTATCTGCTTGAGTAGCACCTACCGTTTTTTAGAGCATTGGTCTCGTATAAATCCACAAAGACACTATCTGCCCGACTAGCGCCTAGTGTATTCACGAGAGCTAGGCATGGGAATTTCGAGAACACAGTGTTAAGGACGTTTTAAAACGAACTGAGAACATGAATCTTAGTTACCTGATATTGCTGGAGTTAAGATCCCATCTCCAATGATCATAGAAGTTCCCATTAGCACCAACATCAACAGAAGCGTTTTCAAATACGACCTTCCCTCCAAAGCCTCCTTCACGTTCAATGCCCTCTCCAGCTCCGGAGTCGGCAGTTTCAGCTTGAAATTTGATATATGCTCGTCCGCTGGCTGACGATTCGGCAGCGGATTGACCTTCGCGTACCTACAAATCAGCGAGTACAGCGCAAATGTCCCTCCTGCAACAATCAAAGCAAATTCGCCATTAAATGTGTTTGTGTGTGTGTATGATGTGAGAGCAATTGTGCATACCCTCGCCATCATCATTGGCTCTGAGCACAACAAAAATGTATTTCGCCAGAGGAATGAGAGCGATCGTATACATGACTAGCGATAAAGCGCCCAAGATGTCCACGTCCGACTCGATGGGCACCTTGCTGAAAACGTCTGCAAAGACATATAAGGGGCTCGTCCCCATGTCACCGTAAACCACACCGAGGGTTTGGAATGCTAAAGCGAGAGTTCGCCAAACAGGAAGATCCTGAATTTAATTGAAGTCGTTAACTCACAAATTACATATAAATTACTTCAGGCTAAAGAAGAGGAAAGCGGATCTTGTAATGGTCAAGGAAAGAAACTTATTCTCAAATTTGAAACTCCCTTTGTACGAAAATAAGTGTCTCATTTGACAACTGGCAAATGTTAATGATTTTGACTTTCCACCATTTACCCCTATGTGCTCCCAAGTCCCGACTAGATGAGCTGTTATAACTAGCTCATGGTGGGCAAATAAGGATTTTTGAGAAATATGGGAGAAATCGACAACACTGCTAAATATATATATTCATACATAATGCATATATATTAATTGAAAAAAAATAGTTCCCAAAAAAAGAAACAGAAGCACAAATCACAAATCACAAATCACAGTTTAAACAAAAATAGCATAAGAAATAAGTTCAAAAACGATAAACATATATAAAAGGTTAAGAAAACAAGTCCACATTTGACCATTCAACGTGGAGGAGACAAGACCTACTTACCGACAATCATAACAGTTTTAAACTGTATAAAAATAAAGCCGATCGAGTTTAACCAAGTTGACCGGATTTGGACTGATTCTCATTTATCGTTCTCAGTGGTTCAGTTTTACCAAATTCTCCCGAGAACAAACCACAGAGTAATTAGCCATGAAATATCCGTAATTAACTATGCTGGAATGTGCCTGGACTTCTCGTGCAGAAAGTTTTCGTAAAACTTGCTGCACACAACTTTATGAGCGAGGATTCAAGGCATATTCTAACAAACTCCCTAAAAAGAAAACGTGACACTTATTTTTTTGACGTCTAATTTAAGAGACGCGACATTTACAATAGCAAAGACTTCTGTAAACTGACTAGATTTGCTACCTAAATGTTGTGTCTTTTGACCTCTAGAAATAAGGAGAAAAGTTTCTTTACAAGGAAATCAAATGCATATCCTATGTTTAAGAAACTAATGACATTTTACATGTTTTTAAAATACAAAAGCATCTATTCGTCTTCTCTAAGGTCTGAAGAGATGCTTTCAAGTGGATATGAGCTACATAAGTCGTCAGGTACTGTTTCATGACACAACCTATCCATAGGGGGTGTCATCGAAATCCGAATGTGGATATAAGGTCAATCACGTATGGAATTCTCAATCAAACATTGAGGAGCATTCTGTAAGAAACTATAATTGATCCATTCAAAAATCAATATTAACTTCTTCTCTACGTGTCTTACATATCAGTTCTTCACATCCAAGTGTCCAATATGCACTGTTCCTTCCCATTTTTTGATTCATCACCGAAACCATTTTCCATACTTCAGTTCTAATACCACAAACCAAATAGGGACTATACATTATATAACATTACAAATGAAATGATCATTTGTTCCAGCCAGTGATATCAATATAATGATCATAAAAACCACATACTAATAATACTATACTATAAATTACTATTATTCCAGTAATCAGCAGATGGGTTTCCATTGAACACCCAAAAGATTCAAACTTTCCATAGAATCAAACACAATCACAACCCACATTTTTTAATTCATTGCTGAAACTAGTTCCAAACTTCAATTTCAATACTATAAACCAAATAGGGACTATACGTCATATACCAGCAACATTAAGAATAAAATGATAATTTCCCAATTCTTTATCAAAATTCCCATATTATATTTAACCCCCAATTTCACAAAACAAAAGACTCAGCCAGTGATATCAATATAATGATCATAAACTTAAAACCACATACTATACTCTAATTACTACTATTCAAGTAATCATCACATGGGTTTCATCAAAACACCAAAAGGATTCAAACTTTGCATAGAAACAAACACAACCACAAACCACATTTCTGAATTCATCACTAAAACGAGTTCCAGCCTTCAATTCCAATACTATAAACCAAATAGGGACTATACATCATATACCAGCAACGTTAAGAATAAGACGACCATTTTCCAATTCCTTATCAAAATTCCCATATCATATTTAACCCCCAATTTCACAAATCACAAGACTCGGCCAGTGATATCAATATAATGATCATAAACTCAACCACATACTATACTATAATTACTACTATTCAAGTAATCATCACATGGGTTTCATCAAAACACCAAAAAGATTCAAACTTTCCACAGAACCAAACACAACCACAAACCATAAACCCACATTACCTTGGGATCATGCCCACGAGCTGCATCAACCTCCATGGCCTCCACATCAAAAGAATCAACCCTCCTAGGCTTCTTCAACAACCTCCTCCTCACAGAACCGAACCTCTCACCAGAATCATCGAACCCAGACCACTGAGCCGCGTCCGAATCCACCTGGCTCCCATCGACCCACCTGCTACTCTCACTCCCAATCCCAAATCTGACCCTGCACTCCTCAATCCCATCAATCTCATCAATCCCATCCCCACCCTCCATCTCCAACCCCAAATCCTCCAAAACCCACCTCCCAAAACCTCCGATTTCCGATTATAAACGAAGCTAGCTCAAATGGGGACTGAACTTTCCGATGAGAAACATGGATTTTTGTTGGTGAAGATGCTCCTGGAGCTGGGATTGGGGGGTCCTGTAGAAAGGGACAAGAAGGGTTGAGAAAAGGGACAAGGGTCGGAGATGAAATTGGGTATTTGAATTTGGCTCTTAGTCGTAGCGAAGAGGAATAAACAATGAGACGAAGAAGCAACTACCATGAATTTTCTGGTTGGTTCGCTCAAGCACACTGGTCAGTCACGCACAGTCAAAAATCAAAATAGTCAACTTCACAAACAAAAGGGAAAAGAAATATGTTTTATGTCCAATTTTAGATTTGCTGAGGACAATTTGGATAAAATTTATTTACAAAAAATGATTTTAGTTATTCTTATATTTATAAATAATTATATTCTCACTTCTTGAAACATGTAATTATTCATATAATGGAGTCATGTCGAGTTTAAATTTGATAGATCTTAATTTGTATTTGAAAACAAGTTTATACATTCTAAAATGGAATCATAATTTTGATCATAAATATTCTAGAAAGTTTAATAGTATCAACTATTATGCCGAACTAATTAAACATGTTGGCTCACGAGTCTAAAAAACAATAAAATATAGATTTGAATGTAACTTGATTATTAAAATAGCAACCAAACTAAAAAAATATAATATTATTTTCTTTAAAAGAATATATTATTTATATTTGATCGGTTATAATTAGAATGTACCACTTTATATTAAGAACAAATATAACATAACTAGTAAGTTGAAACATATAATTAAATAAGTAAATAATTTTTTAGGAAAAAATGTGTATATTATTAAGCAATTAACCCGACATCACATCGGAGAGTCGAAGCAGCAGATGGTGGGTCAGACCACACACCATGATCCTAGTTATTGTTAGTTGAAGCATACTTGACTAATTTATAACACAAAACTATAATTATTAGTGGATTAATGATAAAAAAATAAGTTAAATGACTGTTAGTTTAATAAAAAGGTCTAATATTAAGTTCGAATCCGAGGGAACACCGCAACGGTTTGAGCCTCATACTATTAATGGAGAGATTTGGATTTCGAACCCCATTGTAAACAGGGCGGGAAATGGTTAAAGGGTAGATTTAGGAAATGATGTGATTCAAATAAAAAGTTCAAACTTAAACCTGTCGATTGAAGCAACAAAAGAGAAGATACCAAACAAAATATGTATCCGATTTGCAAGGAGGGTATTTATATAAACCTACTAGGGTTGTTCAAGATTCAGTTTTGAATCAAACAGATCAATTTGATTTTCAGAAAATCAAAATCGAATTGATAGAATTTGGTTCGGTTTTGATCATGCCGATTTTTGTTTCTTTAATTTTTTCATGAATCAAATTTTATGAAATTCTCCCATTTTAAACCGTTTTAACTTATTATTTGACTAACCGGTTTTGATTGGAATTTTTTTAAAAACAAATATTTTTAGGCCCAGTTAGAAAAATCGATGACTTAAAATGTGTCATGTGTCCAAAATAGATCAGTTTTTTGTTCGGTTCGGTTCTTTATTAGTTCTTATATTATAACACAAAATCAAACTGATGAAATGAGGTTCGGTTTTGAACCGAATCAAGTCGGTTCTGTTATTTTTTTGGGACGGTTCGGTTATTTTTGGCAGCCCTAGAACCTACTGTTTATGGAATGGATTTTAAACAAATTATATGAATAAAATTGTTGGTCTTGGACCCACAAGTTCAAGATGGCCCAATATACTAGGCCCATAAAATCAGGGCTTTTGACTTTAAAAGCCCAGCCCATTTACCGTAACACTCTCTACACTACAGAATCGAAAATAACAAAATCAGGTTGGTTTTTCACTGTGCTTTCAACAATTACATCACCCTTTATTTTATAGGGAAAAGGTGAAGCAAGTGGTTAGTGGTATATTCATATATAGGTATATATAAGTATTGGTGAAACGTTACATTCATTATCTCTTATTTATAGGCCTTAACTCTTCTTTAATCCTTATAGACACATTTATACCTGAGTTTGAGAGCTCAAAAGAGAGACATTAATTGAGTTCTAATATTTCTCGTGATCCATTTTTTTTAGTTTATGGGTATTGATTTCGGTAAGTTTCAAAGTTCAGAGCTGGGAGTGTATGCATCTTTAGACTGTCGTGTTAACAATTTTCTCCGGTGACAAGTCACTTAATTTTCCATTGCTATACTCATTTTTCGTGCAGTGGGCACAGTTCCGAAACCGGACCGAAATCATGATGTGAGGGATATTCTTAGCCCGATTCTACGGTTTAGTTTCTTAGAGAGAAAATATTCGTAACCTAACTGATAGAAAATATCTCTAATTCGACGAGTAGAGGTCATTGAATGCGTCGTCTTCATATTCCTTTTTATGTTCTTGGTTTGATCAATCTCAGGACAATTAAGAGTTAAGCTTGTACCTTTTTTTGTGTGATTCACTGGTAAAACTATTTCACAAATTTCAAAATTTAACACAAGATTGAAGAGAAAAACACAATAATTCAGCTATCCATGCACAATTAAATTATCTCTTTTAGAAAGTTGAGGTAGTATTATTACACCATATTAGAGTATGGTTTACCTAAGAAGGCATTAATTATAATAGGTGGAAATACAAATTTATTTATCAAATGATGAATAAATAAACACATTTTTTGATATTAGATGAAATTGAGTCCTTTATTGCTTGCCTGAACAAGGAACAAATTAAAGATGTTATAGGTCATGTGTTTCTTGGGAAATAAAGAGGAATATTAAGATAGTGGATAAGCCAAATATAAGAAGTGAAAGTTTTTCTATTTTGTTTTTGGGTGATTTCAGGTTACTCCAAATAGTTGACATTCCTTGAACAAAAAATTAATACCCAGTAAATATTTGTAAGAAAATAAGTTGTGGTCTATTTTCTAGGGGTGGGATTGTGTGTAATGGAAGCAGTGACTTCAAGGTTATTGCAGAATAATAAATATGAGACTAAAACTCCAAAAATGGGTCTTCAATAATCACAACAAACCAAATATTCTTGTGCCTAAATTCATTTTTTGATCTTCAAATGAGTAGTTACATCAAAATTAATATCTAATTGTTGAAGTATTTCTTAAATTACATGAACTTGCATTAGATATTCTCATGATGGCAAATATTTAAAAGAAAATACTTCTATATGCACGCCGCCGCCGCCGCACCACTGCCGCAATGGTGGTGGAGGAGTGCTCCATGTGCCTGGGGCATTACCGAGACGAGGACCTGCTGTGGAAGATGCCTGAGTGCAGTGACTCCTTCCACATGGATTACATCCAGGCCTGGCTCCGCGCCAACGCCTCATGCCCTCTCTTTCCATTTTCAGATCAAAGAGTTGCTCCAAACCCACAATTTACAACTGACATCTTAAGCAAAGTTAGAAATCTAAAAACAGTAGTTATTATAGAGTCGAATCCTTCTTCTTCTTCAAAATTTTATAATTATCCAGATTATTTAAGCTGGTGTTGAGTCAAAGATGAGCAAGTGTTGAATCCGAGAATAAACAACCACTCCTAAAATAAATTTCTTAAATATGTCTGAGTGTATGACTAATTGCACGTCATTTACATTTTATATGCACGTCAATTGCACTCTAAACACATATGTATATTATTAAATTAAATAACATAAAATTTGAAGCCTAATATGAATTTTTGCTTAAGCCCCCTAAAATCCTACTCCTATTCTCTATCTTCTACCTATTTCCTCACTCTCTTTTCAGGAAATGGGGGATTAGGGTTTTAGAGGATTGCTATGCTTAGTTAGTTTAGGAAATTGTTAATTTATGATATGTATGAAATAAAGCCATTGATTTGCACAAACTTAAACAAAATATTCTGATGTCGGTTTAAATATTAGCTCTAATTTCTTGTGTGTGTGTGCGCTTATATTGATCATGCACAACCGGAGCGCTACCCAAGTGCATGATACGATGCAATTGGCGGCCCGTGTTTTTTTATTTTATTGTGGAATAATAAATCACTTTGACTAACTATTCTTAAACCCACCTTGCAGGCCCGTGTTTAGTTGTTTACTTAATTTATATTATTTGTATGGGGGACATTTGTGCGTAATCCATAAAATATTAATATCAAATTATGAGTTTCTTATATATTTATTTAAATTTGTATTGTTATGATCATTTTTTTGTAGTTGATTGAAAACAAACTCATATATCAATCGGAAAATTAGATTAATTAATCAGACAAGTCGAGAATTTTGAGAGCAATGCTCATAAATATAATCTTACCAGCTCTAACTTAACCCGAGTGAAATATATGTAGAGTAGTTACCTTGTGTTGCACCGAATCCCAAATAGACAATGTGGTGTTTTGTCAGAATCAGATTGGTTCCGCTGCTATTAACAGAAGCATTGGCGTTTTGGGAGGGGATTAGGTGGGCTATCTCGTTGGGTGAGACACATGTGTTCTTTGAGTCGGATTGCAAAGTCCTTGTCGTCAATATGGTTTTGAGTCCCAAAAGATCGAAATCGGTGGTAAGGCTGGTGGTAGCGGAGTGCTAGCATTTGCTTTTGTTTTCTTGTTTTTTCTTGTATGTTTTGCAAGGCGGTCAGGTAATTCACCATCGCACTTTATGGTTTTGTGTACCCGTTCGAGCCCTTATTGCGAGTTTGGAAGCGACTTTTTGTATTGACTTGTCTCAATAATAATATGGTGAGTTTGTTGTTCAAAAAATGTATGCCAACTTCCTAAAACATGTAATTATCTCACAAATCAGAATTGTACGTAAACAAGTTGTGTCGACTTTAAAATTTCCATATTTCAATTCAACTCGAAAAATAGGCACTCAAGTTCCTGCTCATAAAATGAATTTATACACTTCAAATCAAGTTCGACTCTAATTTTATTTAGTCTAGTTCCTCTACTTTTATTTACTCTAGTTCAAAATAGATATACTCGATCACCACGTATAACTTTTTTATATAATAATTATTTTAAAAAGTTAAATATTATTAAATACTATATATGTCATTAAACTAGTAGGTTTGCGAGTCTGACAATATTAAAATGTTGATTGAAGCAATGAAGCAAATTCGATTATTAAACAAATAAAGAAATAGAGAAAATATATAATATTATTGATTGTTTTACAAAAAAGAAAGAGGTATCACTTTATATTAGGAACAAATCTAACATAAATGGTAAATTAAAACAATAGAAATATAACTATAGATGAATAACATTAACACTAACTATAATTAACATAAAATAAACATTGAGTTCGGGTTTGATAATAATAAACTTGAACTTAATATGTATTCAATCAATTTCGGATAAATTAATATGATATTTTTGTTGGTCTTGGACCTCAAGATGGCCCAAAACCAGGCCCGTAAAATCAGGGCTTTGGACTTAAAATCCCAGCCCATTTACTGTTCGAATACTTCTTCAGTTCTTCAACACTCTACACTGTACAGAATCGAACACCACAGGACAATCGATTTCTAGAGTTTTAGCGATCTCTCTCAGTCTCAGACCCAGCGCTCGATTTCGAAAGGTAACTACGATTTAACTTTGAAATTCCTGTTTGTTTCGTCGGAAAATTGTTCATCTGGGTGATTCCGTCGCCGGAATAAAGTACCATGTTCCAGGATCCATCAAATTTCATGGATTGAGCTCTGTGAAATGTGGGTTTTTGTTTTGATTGATTATATTTGGTGTAATTGCTTGTTGGGTTTGGATCTTACCGGAGAGAAATGTCTGTGGATTGTGTTGGGAATTTGGATCTCCGAGTTACAGAGAAGGGTGTAGAAGATGAATTCCAGATCTACCGTGTTCTTCTCAGGTAATAATCCCTTGGATTTTGAATTTCAATGAAGCAAATTTGTGGGTTGTGTACCATTTTTTTTGTTTCCCTTTTTTTTGAGTGATGTGCTTGAGTTTGTATATGGAAAAGTAGTAACTTGAATATCATTTTGACCTATGACATTTTGATATGGAATGTTATTGTCTGTCATTACTCATTAATCATCTTCAGTTCAGATTTTTCCTTGCAAAACACTAAAAACTAAGATTTATACAAATATGCACTTTTATTATTATTTTTAAAGACATGAATGTAATAAATGTTAACATATATTTTTTTGTGTTGAACAATTCATAAAAGATAGAGAAATGCAAATCTGATTAATCACTAATTATTCCTCAATTAATCCTTAAAATTCTTATCCGTCCGACTAGTGTGTATTGTCTTTCAAACACTGAATAATATATTAGTCAGCTTAAGTGGAAATTAATGGTCAAGGTCAATTATGAGCAGCTTGTATGGAAATTTCTCTGTTTATTTATGTATGTAAGTCAAGTCAAGTGGGTCTATATGGATTACTTATTGCAACTTGGAACCAAAAGGTAGAAAAGTCTACATGGAAGACCCCAAACCACCAAGATAAGAAGACTTAGACTTGCTCTCATTCTTGTTTCAGGTCAGATCAGAGAGCTAAGCTGAGAGATGGGCACAGAACTTGAGTTTAGCCTCCTGATGTCAAAGCCAAAGCTCGAGGTCATAGATATACTCAAGGAAGCCGCTGCAATTCCCTGCAAAAACATCAAGTTTGTTATCTTCTCTGTTCTCACCACTGCCCCTCTTTTATGCTTTCTGGTTTTCTTCGACGCTTTCCTCAGCAAAACTTTAGTCACCGCCTCGAATTTTGCTTCACACGGTCGTTTTTCTTGGACCGACGAAGAAGACTACTACTATTCTTATGATGACGGAACTTGGTCACGACACGTGTTGATGACCACAAGTTTGAAACGTTTGTGCCCTCAATTGGGACTATTTTGTTTACTTTACTTGGTTCCTTACCAGCTCGTCGAGCTCTTCACCCTCACCGCGGTCGTGGATGCTGCATCAGACATATATGGAGACAAGAGCAAAACGATCAGTCTCAGAGAGATGATACTCAAGCCATTTGACAAAACAAGACTGGTCGGAACCCTCGTGACATCTGTATACGTCACGCTTTTCTCCACAGCCACTCTGATCGGGTTGCTGTGGATCGTGATTAACTACTTTCTAATGTCAGGAGGTTTTTCATCATATTTCGGGGGGTATTACCTTGGATATCGTTATTATGGAGATGATGGTTATTCGGTTATCAAGATCGTTCTTGTTGTCATTCATGGAGCAGCGTTTCTGGCGTTGCTGAGGAAGTACTTGGAGTGGAGCGCGGGGTGGAACGTGAGCTTGGTCGTTTCGGTTTTTGGGGAGGCTTATGGTGGCGAAGCGCTGGACGGGTCGGATTATTTTACGAGGGGGAGCAGGGAGAGAGGGTTGGTTTTGATGGTTGTGTTCTTCTTGTGGGTGGTTGGTTTGAGGGTGGCTTGTGTTTGTTTTGGGTGTGGGGGTTTGGTGAGTTTTGGAGTGATGGGTATTGTTTGTTTGGGGAATGTGATGAAATGGGTGGCTTTTGTTGTGTATTTTTGTGACTGCAAGAGTAGGGTTTTGGAGAAGAAGGTTGATGTTGAAGTAGGGAGTGAAGGTAATGAGGTTGCCGGGTCTTGATTGTTATAACAATATTTGTGTGGGAATGAGACTCTGCTTTCAGTTTCTATCCATTTCTTTTCTCAGATTTTTCTCTCTTGTTGGCATGATGTTTGTTTTATCACTTAAATTCATTGTTCTAAAAATCTCAGACTTGTTCGATTTATTCTCGATTAGTCTCCGATTAATCCTATATATTTTCGATTAACCATTTAATCCGATTTATTTTTTATTAATTCCCGATTAGTCTCCATAAGGCCCTCTTCGGCTGACTAGCGCCTAATATTTTTTAGAATACTGATTAAATCCAAGTATCTTATTAGTAGGTAGGTAGTGATCTCCATTTCATTCCCTATCGGGTCAGGATATTTTGATTCTACATATGACAGTGAAGCGGGTTTGAGGAGGATTCAATGATCTCCGCATTACCCCGTTGGATTGGGGATGTCTGGGTTTTGGTGATTTTTGTCATCCCTAAACATGTTATGACAATATTTGATAGCAGAAATGACAAAAATCCCTAATTTCAGCAAAAAAAAAATGGTGTTCTCTATCTGATAGGTAAGGGACGAGGATCATGATCAGTAAATCCGCCTTGAACATCTCGAGTACCTCTATTTCGAAACTTGTACCATTTTTGTCTTTAAAACAGTGTTATAGTTCGGTTCACCCCAAAACAACTAAGGCTCATACACTGTACAATTCAATCTAAAAAGTCAAACTAGTGTGATGTTAAGATAAAAAAATGTTAAAGTTTAATTTAATAAAAAATTCTCAAACTTATATCCTTTACATACCCTTCAATATTCGAAAATTTAATTTTCATTCAATTAAAAGCTTAAATTGATGACAAGATCTGCATTCGATTTAAAATCTTAAATCAATGACAAGATTCACATTGCAGGGTTATGACAAAAACCTCTGTAATTGAAGGGATCGTGATATTTCCAATTCGATGAATTGGAGTGATAAGAGAGAGGGAGAAGGATGGGTTCCCCGTCGGCTTTGGATTATTTTACCATCCCCAAACCTCAGTGAAGTGGAAGTCTATAGTCAAAGTCAATTATCAGCAACTTGTATGGAAATTTTTCTTTTTATTTATAGACTGACCATTGCAACTTGACACAGAAATGCAGAAAAATCTACATGGAAGACCCCAAACCACCATGATAAGATAAGAAGACTTAGACTTGCTCTCATTCTTGTTTCATTCTTGTTTCAGGTCAGATTCAGAGAGCCAAACTGAGAAATGGGCACAGAACTTGAATTTAGCCTCCTCATGTCAAAGCCGAAGCTCGAGCTCTCATTCTTGTTTCAGGTCAGATCCAGAGAGCTAAGCTGAGAAATGGGCACAGAACTTGAGTTTAGCCTCCTCATGTCAAAGCGGAAGCTCGAGCTCGTTGACATACTCAAGGAAGCCGCTGCAGTTCCCTGCAAGAACATCAAGTTTGTTATCTTCTCTGTTCTGGCCTCTGTCCCTCTTTTATGCTTCCTGGTTTTCTTCGACACTGTCCTCCGCAAAACTTTAGTCACCACCTCGAACTTTCTTTGGAACAAACCTCCCATTCCAATTTATGATCTTGAAACGAATACAACTCATACGGGTTTAGAAGATTTGTGTCAGTTGGGATTATTTTGTTTCCTTTACTTGGTTCCTTACCAGCTCGTCGAGCTCTACACCCTCGTCGCGGTCGCGGATGCTGCATCAGACATATACGGAGACATCAACAAAACTACCAGTCTCAAAACAAGACTGGTCGGAACCCTCATCACATATATGTACGTTATGCTTTTCTCTACAGCCACTCTGATCGGGTTGCTGTGGATTGTGCTCAACTACTGTTTCATGTCAGGAGGCTTTTCGTCGTATTTCTATGGATATCGTTATTATAGAGATGATTATGATTATTCAGTTGTCAATATCATTCTCTTTGTCATTCACGGAGCAGCATTTCTGGCGTTGCTGAGGAAGTACTTGGAGTGGAGCGCGGGGTGGAACGTGAGCCTGGTCGTTTCGGTTCTCGGGGAGGCTTATGGGGGCGAAGCGTTTGACGGGTCGGATTATTTTACGAGGGGGAGCAGGGAGAGAGGGTTGGGTCTGATGGGTGTGTTCTTCTTGTGGGTGGTTGGTTTGAGGATGTCTTGTGTTTGGTTTGGGTACTGTGGACCTGTGGTGGTGAGTTTTGGAGTGATGGGTTTTGTTTGTTTGGGGAATTTGATGAAATGGGTGGCTTTTGTTGTGTATTATTGTGACTGCAAGAGGAGGGTTTTGGAGAAGAAGGTTGATGTGGAAGTGGTGGGAAGTGAAGGTTATAAGGTTGGTGAGTGTTGATTGTTGAAACAACTTTACTTATGGTTTTCTGTCGTTGGATCGAGGATATCGGGTCTTTGTCAAATTGGGTATTTTGTCTCTTTATAAATAAAATTATAACGAAACGGGTTTGTGACGGAAGTAGTTATCTTGTCAAATGTCTTGTCGTAACGGGAATGTTTGATCACTGTTTGAATTGGGAATTTTTGCCATCCGTTAAAAAGATGAAAAGACGTTCTTATGCAGGGATGATAAAAATCTCGAACTTGACGAAGATCTGGTGTCTCCGGTGCCCCTTATCAGACGTCTTGAACTTGCCCAATTGTTATTCTATTAAGAGGTAAAATACTTTGAGCTCAACAAAAACAAAATATCCCGATTCAATGAGTAGAGAGCGGGAGTAATTGAATCTGTCTCGTTGTCACTCATGTTCTTATGTTCTTGTTGAGGGTTGCAAATATTGAAGCACAATCCAACCTTAAAAAAACTCAAAATCATACCTCTATGTGACAAGATCAAGAAATTATCGTTTATACAAGTTCAACTTAAAAGTTCAAATTGATTGTAAAATTTTCATTGAACCTAAAAGTTTAATCTGATGACAAGAAAGACCAATTCAAGCATAGTAAAATTCCAACATAAACTAATCAGCCTATCTTGGACTCTTCTCATGGGTTTCACCGAACCAAGTTTGTGTCATAATCAAATGAAGAAACCAAGAACCTCCATTTTTCATATTCAGCTCAGCTCTGCAAGTGACAGAGCCACAGAGTCATAGAAACAAACCATATTCCATGGCTGATCAAAACCTTGGGGTCATTGCCATCCTCAGAGAATCCCTAAAAATCCCTCTCAAGAACACCAACTTCCTCGCCTTCGCCTCATTCGCTTCCCTCCCTCTCTTCACCTTCCTCGTCTTCTTCGAAACCCTCCTCCAAAGATCCCTCCTCGACGCCTCAGAGATCATGTCGCGAGTCCCCGATCACAAAATGGCCATAGATTGCTCCCACAGACTGATCCACCTAACCCTCCTCTATCTCCTCCCTCTCCACCTCTTCGAGCTTGGCACTGCCATAGCAACAATCGATATAGCTTCAGAAATCCACATAGAATCGAAACCAATGACTCTCATGGAAATGCTGCACAAACCCTTTAAGAAAGAAACCTTGAAAAGAGCCTTTTACACTTCAATTTGTGTCCTCTCCCTCTCAACATGTGCTTTTCTTGGGTTGGTTTGGTTAGCTGTGAGTTTCTCCTATTTCTATTACCATTACAATTACAATTATAGGGTCTTTGTTTTTTGCTTTGGGGCGGCTTTGTGTGTGATGTTGGTGAAGTACTTGGAGAGGAGTGTGGTGTGGAGCATGAGCATTGTGGTCTCAGTGCTCGAGGAGGGCAGTGGGTTTCGGGCAATGGCGATTTCGGGTTATGTCTGCAGAGGGTGCGGGAGGAGAGGGGTGGTTCTGGCAATCGTGTTCTTCGTTTATGGGATCGGGTTGAGGATGATGTGCTTTTCTCTTGGATGCAAGGAGAGATGGTTAAGGGTTTTGGGTTTGGCTGGGTTGTTGCGTGTTGGGGGTTTGTGGAAGTGGTTGGTTTGTTTGGTTTGGTACTTTGATTGCAAGAGGAGGGTTTTGGAGAAGAAGGTTGGTGTTTAGGTTTTGAAGCAATTGTGTGATAAGAATGAGTTCATAGGAGGATTGCTATAGCCATTTTCAATGAATAAGAGATGGTTAGTGTGATTTGGTTTACATTGTTTATGTTACTTTCATAACTTCCTTATACACTAGTTTCTTGTATATACATTGATGTTATATTTACTTCTAAATTATAGTTCACATCAATACCTTCATATATAAGCGTATTGTACTATTGTATGTATTTATAATTGGCGTGTAAGTTTTCTATGTTAGGGCATAAGGTATATAAAGAAGATGGTTTGTTCTGAGTATACAAAGCTTCCCACTTCTTTCATATACTGGCACTGTCGTTCATTAAGATAGAATTAAGGGCACAATCCACTACTTATAATAATAAGTAAGAGCGGTAACAGTGTTAAACGATAAAGGTCCACAACTTAATACGTGAGAGCGGTAACAATATTAAACGATAAAGGAGAATAAAAGTTGGACTAAAACTGTCTAAACCGCCATGTTATCATATTTTACCACATTCGAACCCACAACCTCTTCTAAGAATGTGTGTGTCACAAACCGCTGGGTGTAGGGCTGTTCACGGTGTCAAAATCGAACCGAACCGACCAGTTCGGTTTTTGAAAGTTGATGACTAAAAACCGGATTGATGGGTGGTCGGTCGGTTGTAACCGACCGAATGACCGGTTCGGTTGGTTTGTTGGTTTACCGAAAACTAATTGGGCTAGTCATTTTTTGGGCCTTTTCGGCCCATTGCTATCAGCCCAAAACAAAATTCATGCCAGAATTACAAAATTAAAACCTAAAAAACCTACACAAAACAAGCATTTCAATATTTTTTTTCCATTCACTTGGGGAAAAACTATTGGCACCTAAAAAAAAGATTGAAAATCCTCAATTTTTGAGTTGCCAAGGATGAAAAAAACCCCTAAATCTAATTGGCAGTTTATGTTTCAGTTCAGTCTATGAGTCCAATCCATAAATCGAACATGTAGCATTTCTTCCATTTCCATTTCCAGTACATTTCTTCCATTCCATTTCCAGTTTATGTTTTTTTTTCTTTGGTGCAGCTTTGTGTGTGACGTTACTGAAACACTTGGAGAGGACTTCAATTCTAATACTATTAGTCTATAATGAAAAGATGTACAAAACGACCATTCATCCATGCCATTTTGCATTTCCAATTTTTTATCAAAATTCTCAGATCATATCTCCACCAAAGTTCTCAAGACACAAGCATGAACCATAGATATCAATGGGTTTCCTTGAAACACCCAAAAGATTGATCAAACTTTCCACAGAAACAAACACAATCAAACCACATTTTTAATTCCTTACTGATATTGATCATAAAACCACATAAGTACACTATCATTCAAGTAATCAGCAAATGGGTTTCTTCAAAACACCAAAACAAATCACATAAACTATTGGATCATGCCCACGAGCAGCAGCAACAAAGAATCAACCCTCCTAGTCCCAAGGCTTCCTCACCAGCCTCCCAACCCTTCCCTCGTCTAATCTGACCCTGCACACCTCAATCCCATCCCCACCCCAAATCCTCCAAAACCCACCTTCCAAAAACTCCGATTCTTGATTGTACACGATGCTGCCACAACTACCATGAAATTTCTGCTTCTCCAATTCATAGCAATTCCCATATCACATCTGAACCCAATTTCAACACAATGAGCATAAACCCAACTATACTATCATTCAAGTAATCAGCAAATGGGCTTCTTCAAAACACCAAAACAAATCAAACTTCCCACAGAACCAAACACAACCAGCACAGACCACATTACTTCGGGATCATGCCCACGAGCAGCAGCAGCAAAGAATCAACCCTCCTAGTCCTAAGCTTCCTCACCAGCCTCCCAACCCTTCCTCCCCAAATCTGACCCTGCACTCCTCAATCCCATCCCCACCCCAAATCCTCCAAAACCCACCACACAAAATCTCTGCTTAAATCAACCCATTTCATTCCAAACAGTCAAAAACCTCCGGAGACGACCGCGGCGAAGTCTCCGGTCAATGGCGAGGACGACCGGCGAAGTTGTTCGGAGGTTGGAGTTGAGGTCGGTGAAGGTTGAGCCAAAAAACAACCAAGATTCTTACAGTGGCATGACTTTGAAAATTTAAAGTCTAGACAAGGACATTTTCATCCCTCTTTACTTATAACAATCGCCGAGTGTAGTTTACAATCCACTTTTAAATATGAGGTGGCTATCTGTCTTTTGGCCTTACTTGGTTGTGACTTATTGTCATTTTCCGTCGATTCTAAAATCTAATACACTAGTGAAATTTTGCAGATCCAGCTTAAAAACACATCGGCAAATAAGTAAGAGAATTGATTTTTCCAGGAAAAAGTTGGGTCAAACCATAAAAAAACTAAGAAATCATCTGGACAGAGCTAATTAGCTTGGATCGTCGAGCTAGGGTTTTCAATTTTTCGTACCTCTCGTGAAAATCAGAAACAAAACTCAAATTCCTACATTACAGAAACAACAGTAAGCGATTATGGAAAAAACTTGACCTCTAATCGAAAAATCCACCAGAAATTCGTAGATTCGACGATCTGAGACTCAAAAATCGCATAGTTAACGCAAATTGAACGAAGGAGAAGAAGAGAGGAACCAACCTGGTTCGTTCTGGTTGATGACTCGAAAATCAGAGTGTTGGTGTCTACTTTTTGGCGCGGGTTAGATTTTGTGGGCCAGGTTGAGCCCAAGTATCGATTCACAACTTCAGTTATGGGCCTAGATTGGAGAGCCAGCCCAATTTATAACAGCCCATTAAGTCATGCAGAAGTATAAGATGAGAAATTTTAACTAGGTCCGGTTCATTACTTCTCTAATGGTTTTTTTTATTATCTGTAAATTAATTTTGAGGCTTCATAAACCTAAACCTTACATGATATTTTTATAAAATAATACTTTTTTCGAGGTTAAATTTGATGAAAATCACAATATTCCCAATCTATATCACAATTTGCACATCTTATTGATTCATATAATCATATAACCTTTTTTTAAATAACATACATCACATGACATTTTGATCTCTATATTTTGTTTTTATACATATATAAATTATATTTGTCTACCTAGAAAAACATTTGAACATCAATCTGGTAACCATGGACAATATTTGTTCATAATTTTATTTTATAAAAAGAATCTTATAATGGAATTAACTGTACTGAAGATTTTATTTAAAATCAAATAAATATGTGAGCCAATTAGGGCTTTAAACGAGCTGCTTGAGCTCGACTCGTTAAATATTTGGGTCGGGCTCGTTATAATCAAGTTCGAGCCAAATTCGAG